>CM031235.1:3981862-4062762 GCA_018340775.1 Taxus wallichiana var. yunnanensis | reverse complement strand
TTAGATATTAGTGTGATATTATCTAGTTATTAGGTATAGTTCTTTCCTTGACCTATGGTATTGACTAGATCCTTGATGTCTAGTTCTCTCCTATATCTATGGTCTTGAATAGTTATTTGATGAATTGTACTTTCCTTGATTTATGGCTTGTTCTCTCGACCTTGACTAGTTATTAGATTCCTTTCCTATATAAGCAAGGCCCATTCTCATTGTATTTCATTAGGTCCATAATAATATATGATATTTCTGCTCATTTGTTTGCAAAGGTTTTATGTAAAGTTATTATGGAAAATTTTTGTCATCTTATTGATCATGGTGTTTGATTAGCATCGAGTTCTTGGCTTGGCATGATCTCGGTTATCGTTCCTTTTAAAGCCACCCATTCTTGGAAACCCTGGGTTCTCATTAAAGCTCAATTCAATCTCAACAATGGAGATAAAGAATCTATTTAGGAAGTTCAAAATTCCATACTTGATGAAGTGCTCCATAAGGTTGGAGTCTCTCCTTTTTCTCATTGGTGGCAAGATTGGCACTAGCCTTTGGTGACTCCCTTTAGTTGGTACAAACCTCGACTTGGGTATCAAATTTTAGTTCCTACTCACATTCCTTATGAAAATTTGAATAACTATTAGAAGATTAAATCCTCCATAGGGTTTGGAAACACAGGTTCAATCTCATTTGGAAGGCTCACATTGAACCCAAAAATGCTAATTTTCTTTGGTCTATTTTATATAGTAGGTTTTCCTGTTAGCAATCATCTTCAACATTTGGGAGTCGTTAATCCCTTTTTTCCTACTTTCCACCAACCTGAAAATATTTTACATTTGTTTTGGTATTTTCCTCTTGTGTAGTCAGCCTAGACATGGATTCATTCCCTCTTCCAACCCTTTCACCCTGAACCCTTCACCTGGAAAATTGTCTTGCTAGGGGACTTAACCTTTCTTCCTACAAAATATAGCAAAATTTGGAAAATATTTTGTGAAATTTTTTTGTTTCAACTGTGGAAGATTATAAATGACTCTATTTTTAATCACACTATTCTTAGCATTGAATTTTCTGTGACTGCTAAAACTGGTATTATTTCTCATGTGTTTCTTCGTATCTAGGTCTATGTGGAAAATTCCACTTGGAGGTGGAGCACTTGCAGGATCTCCTCTCCCACTAGGGAAGTGCCCATTACTTGGTCAGTTGGGTTTCTTCTCTATCACATTTTCATTCCCAACTTTGGTGTCATTCTCCACCTCATCTGATTTATCATCCCCATGGCCAAAGTGTCGGGCTCCTAGGCTCTCAGAAAGCTCCTCCCCCTTAATGGTAGGATGATAGTGTTTTCAGTGGCTCGAAGTGGTGACAAGTAGGGGGATCCTCCCCTCCCTCAATATGGAAGTAGATATGGTTGAGGGGATCCTCATATTAGTGGTGGTAGTGTCTCTGGTTTAGCCTTCTTATTCTCTATATTTTGGCTCTAGATGGGTTTCTCTTCCCTAGATAAATTTTGCATTTGGCGTTAGCTATTTCTCCTTACCAACATGATACTATGGCCCTTGAGGAGAGTGACTGTTGGAATCCTATGTCAAACTCTTCCAACCTCCCCGCTTCGGGTTAGGGATATGTTCGTGTAGGCCATCTTCTACTACCCCTCCTTCGGACGCCATGTTTACTTATGCTCCTTAGATGGTTTCCATTGTGGATTTTTGTAATTGCTTCATCTCGGCTTGTTTCCCATGACACATGTTACCCGGTTTGATGTTGTATGGGGTGTGACTTCTCCACCCAATTTTTTTGATCTGAACTATTGTGTACTTTTCATGTTATTATCAATATAAAATTATGCTTTTAATAAAAAAAATTACGTAGATAGATATAAATATCAATGAAATAAAGTACCAAAATATAGATAAATGATCACAATATGAAAGTATAATGACTTAAACACTTCGAGGGGGAAACATCAAAACCATAATTTAAGATTCAAGTGCTCAATATCATGAGATCATATAATAGTTACCAACTCCTATATATACCTTACTATAATATACAAGGCACAAAGAGTGACCTACTAAGCATATGAAAGCATAAAAAAGTGATATGAAATGATTAAAGTTTATGTTAGCTATAAGTTTTCCATACATATCCCATGGTTGGTGTATTATTAATGGTGTAAAATTCCCAATCCCCTTAAAATAAATATCGTCCTTAATGTTAGTAATCTTTGAATTCTTCTCGTTGGAATGCTTAATCTTCCCACATTACATTTTCAATGTGCAAATTATTACACTTGATCATATACTCAATAATGATCCATGTCCTCAAATTATTAGTGTATGTTTGTAGGATTCCTTTAGGATTCAAAATAATTTTTCCCTCCTCATCAATCTTGGGTAAAACTTACCTGGAAAAGCACCTTTTTTGAATGACCTTCTTTGCAAGCAAGAAACATAAAATATAGGATGTATTTTAGTTGATTGTGGAAACTCGTTTGTCTCGCCACACTACTAATTTTTGTAAAATATAATATGGATTATAGTATTCGGGTGAAATATCATTATCCTTCTTCCGTTGTTTTAAATATAGTTTCTTATATGTCTATAATCGTATAAAAAGTCTCTAACTTCAAATCTTTAAACACTATGGTATTGATCAACTTATTACTTCATGTGGTTTTTTGATGTTCTCACATTATCCTTAAGGATATATAGTACCTCCTATTGGTGCTGAATTTACTCTTCAACTTCTCTCACTTTAGGTTAGACCTTTAAGTTAGAGGTGAGAGAGGTGGATGGTAACCATAAAATACCAAAAATGGAGACATTTTAAGTGAGGTATGAAATGAAGTGTTATACCACCATTATGAAATTCGTAGCCACTAAACCCTTATCTCTTACTTATCTGAAGCAAAGCATCAAGTATAACCCTTTAACAATTTGGTAATACCTCATTCTATCCATAATATTAGGGATTATATGATGAAATATGAGTCATTTGAGTACCGAAACATGAAAATAACTCAATCTAGAAATTAATATTAAATATAAGGTCATAGTAACTTTATATAATCTTGGGTGTAACATGTAAGATTGCTTTTATGTGTTTTTACAAGGTAAAAATTCAAGTTGAAAACATGACAACTTTACCCTAGTGTCAAATTTTTTGGTTGAGTCCCCTCCTAAAGCATCCTCTGGATCATTTTGCCTTATGTTTCATAACCATACCATCCTTAAAAACCTTCATAATGTGATGAGAAACATTTCTAAGTGTTTGAAATGTGGTCATGAGGTCATTCAGTCCATTCAGTTGAATGTTGTCAAAAGATGAAATCTCTAGTAAGCCTAGAAAGGCTATTCTTTAGCCTTTTTAGGACAGGTGTGCATCCTCCGAGGTTGATCAAGAAGCCTAAAACCATATGGAGATGTTATTTAATATTTTTAAATGTAATGGAGTAGGTTTAGGAATATTTAGGAAAGTTTCAGAGGTTTTGGAACAAGAACAATGAAAGCGGGTTTTGGAGGCTTAAGGAGCTTAATGGAAAAAGGCACTTGAACTTTAATGGAGGATTCCGAGAGCTCGGAATGATTCAAGAAAAAAACAAGATATCATATAAAATCTTAAGGAGTCCTCTACATGATGGAATTTTCACATTCTTCACAAGACCCAAGTGTCTCTTAGGGAAGATCGATTTCAATAGACTCACTTGGTGGTCCTGAATGAAAAATTAGATTTTTTTGGAGAATGTGGAAGAATGATGTATTTAAAACCATTCAATTTATATTTAAATTATCTTGGGAGTAAAAATTATATAATTTTTTTCCTAAAAATACCTCCTGGAACTCGGGAAAAGTGATTTCAAGTTTTTGGGAGTTAGTCATTTTCACAATTGGGTGGGTGGTGTATTTTTGTGTCTCAACTGTCCCAACTGTCTTAAGGGAACTGGAAAATGGGGATATTTGTAACAAGAAAATGCACCCCACCCCTCATTTGTAGCTCTTGGACTCTCATATGACTTTTTTCTTCCCGATGAGTGCTAAGTGGTTACGTTTGAAAATTGGCTAAGTTTTTCATGAAAACCCTTGGGTAGATTTTACTATCTCAAATGTCCTAGGAAAGTGGGAAAATTTGGGAAAAACTTTTTTTTACCCACCCCCAACTCTTTCCTAGGTTCACCATGTGACCAAATGTTTTGCTACTTAGGTGTTTAAGTCTTTCTCTCTCTCATCTCCCCAGCTCTCCACTCCCGCTCCATCACTTGTCATGCTTAGGGAAGGGGGCACATTTTGCCACCCCAACTATCCCAATTGTCCCAAGGATAGTGGGTAAAGTTGGGAAAACAATATGTTCCCCACCCCTTCTTACTTTCAAACCTAATTTTTAAATCTTGCTTTCACAACTTAAAAATACATTGTTTTAAGCTTTAAAAGAGTTTTACAAGCCTGTTTCACTTCATTCCTTCACCAATTCGACCTAGGAATCCATTTTTAACATAATGAACCTTAGGAAACCTGAAAATTTATTAGACATACCTGAAAATTCAGTCACGGCATACATGAGCACCGAAACGAAGAAAAATTCATATCTTCTAAACCAATGATTGGATCGGACGAGATTTTCATAGCTATTCTACAATCAATGAACCTTCAAGAAGACACTAATTGTTAACTATAAGGTGCTATAATTTTTCAATATAATAAAACCCTAATTCTATGCCCTAGATCATGCCTTTTCATTTTCCAAGCATTCAGTAGGCAGATTAGGATGAAAGTTTGAGCATGGGATCTCGGAAGTGAGCCTATTCTAGTGAAGCTATTTTCATTACAAACCTAAAATGGGGAAGTGCCATTTATAAATATAATAAGTATCTATTCTTCCCACTTACTATAAATATAAATTTTATGAAAAAGAAAATCTTGTCAAATTAGTGCAATTAAGGATCAAGAGAGAAGACAAACTAGGAAAATTTGGTCAAAAAAAAACAAAAAAGCAAAAGCACACGTGCCCCAATGATGATACAGTCTCTTTACAAGGTGTTAAGGATTCGAAAAGCTCTCCAAGTATGAGTTAACATCCCGCATGTCCCGATTAGCCCTCGCATGCTTTTTTGTTCTCTTTTCCCCTCTTTTCCTTTGCATTTTGTTCTTGATTCTGAAACCGCCGACCTTTGCCGGGTGGCGGTCCCAGAATCGCCACCCCGCTCATGGCGGTGGTCCTTCACACATTTTCTAGAATGCTCTTTTAACGTGACTCACGTAAAAATTCAATGTTTACCAACTTTTTTCACCGCCTTTGCTTGTATTTATGATTCTAGTTCCTGGAATAGTGTTTTGGCATTGTTTATGGTTTAAGAGATCAAATTGGTTTTCACCTTTGGGTAAATGGGATTCTATAAATAGTTGGCTTGTGCTCAAGAAAATGGCCCCTCAAATTTGCCTCTGAATTTCTCATTTCAATAGTTTAGCCTTTCATTTTGTTTAGGATTCATAGTTTCATTTGTTAGATGCATAGTTAGCATTGTTTAGCTGTCAGAAAGCCACATATTCTCCTTGTGCAAAGTGTTGTTGTCATTTCATCCAAATCAATTGGAGTAGGATAGTTTGATTTCAATAGGAAGCCATTAAAGTTGTAGGTTTTGTTCATCAAATAGGATAGTTTCAGGTGCTGGACGTTTTATGTTGCATGACTCACAATAAATCCCGCTAGGAATTGCATAAGCCAAGCTCTGTACTCTTGCGCTATCCCTCTCCTACTCACATTGTATTCAGTCTACATCCTAAGCTGCCTTTGTTCCAATATCTACTTTTGTTGATGCTAGCATTACATGCTTTTCTAGATCCACGTGAGCATGAAGGAATGAGGAGATCACACTAAGGGGACAAGGTCACACACCATCGGATTCGCCACTTTTGTAGAATCTAGGTTCTAGCTTTCAAAGTTCTAGTTAAAAGCATATCAAATAAAGTAGTCAATCATTCCATTTCAGTTAATTTCACTTTCGATATTGCTAGGGAAGCTGTGGGGATTGATAGTTTCTGAGAAACTATGATTCACTCCTCACTTCTGAGGTAGGATCGAGAGTCTTTCAAATAGAGTAGATCAGTGATCAGGTTATTTAGGATAAATCTATAAACTACACAGACAAGTAGCTACACTCGGTTGCTTTGTTTGTTTTAATTGTGTTATTAGTTTAGTTGTCAATTTTAGATATATTAGATAATTCCCTTTAAAATTCTGTTCAGTAGTTTATCAATAAATAACAAACTTAGAAATATACGTAGATATATCTTGCATATTTAGTTTATTCTGTCATTAGTTAGCTTTATATCATTTTCTTTTGTATGACAATCACGGGACCTAGAGAGCCCAGAGAATACATATTCGAGCCAATCATGCCTCAACCCAATCTCATCATAGCAATAACTGATATAGATCAAAATCTTAGGATCCAAGTCTTCCGAACAACAATAGACTTGCAACATATCAGCTCACAATTAAGCGGGTTAAACATAGAAGATGACCAAGCGTACACGTTTTGGTCAAATCAGCCAAACTACAGATTACCCTAGATAAATATCCGCATGACTGTAGAAGGGCTTGAAAGAGAGAAAACGTTCGGTTGTGATCCTTTGGTCCCACAGCCAGACGCAGGAGACACTCTCACAGACATAGATACTAGCTTAAGGATTCAGGTTGCAAGAACGCCTATAAGATACTTAGAAAAGATTGCACAACTGTTAATTCTGAACGTAGAGGCTGAAAAGGCATACGACTATTGGATACTAGGGATTAGGGATTGATTCCACACATGACCATAGTAGGTCCACAACAACCACGAATCTACGGTTGTGACCCACAAATCCCACAACCCAACGAATCCACAGGTGAATCAGACATAGATGCTAGCTTACGCACATTAGTATTCAGATCTACTCCACTTCCACCTATCATCATCACAGATTATCCTTGTTAGACGTAGAATCTAACAAAGCTAAGGATTTTTGGACTAGACTAGAGAATCACCCTAGAATCCACTGTGTACCCATCATCTATCTTATGACCCTGTCTGGAGACATACACGAAACAATCCCAGGTCATTTTCCACGTATCCCACAACCCATAGATCGAATCACGCTAGAGCTCGATATTGATTGGAGCCTTCGAGCAGTCATCCTCACCGATCGATCTGTCATGCCAATCTAGATCCAGTTAGAAGGGCCTTCTTTGCCTTAGATTCATAGATTCCACTAGTGTGTGTTAAAGACATAAGATTGCCTAACTAGTTTGTCTACATCCCATGCGTATTCCTTCCCCACCGGCTGTCTCGGCATGACCTCGGGAGGTCGGGTGCGAGGAAAAGGTACTTGTAGATTCTCATGCTCACTTGTCACTTTTCCATCGTACAAAATTGGTGAACCCAACGTGAAACAAACAATTGTTTCACCTTCTAATACCTCATTAAGCCTTCACATCAGCTTCACCAACAAAATTGGTGAACCCAACGTGAAACAAACAACTGTTTCACCTTCTAATACCTCATTAAGCCTTCACATCAGCTTCACCAACAAAATTGGTGAACCCGACGTGAAACAAACAACTGTTTCACCTTCTAATACCTCATTAATCCTTCACATTAGCTTCACCAACAAAATTGGTGAACCTAACGTGAAACAAACAACTATTTCACCTTCAACTTTTCTCTTTTAGTGTTTCGTCTTCTTTCATCCACCTTCGCTCCTTCCCATTATTCTGTGGGTATTCATATACCCCCCGAATATGTTAGGATTCGATGCATATGGCAGACCTCTCCTAGGTCTTGAGGCATACTACGCTCAACTGAATAGACAGTCATCACCCTCGCTCTCAGTATGGGGTGACAATTATTCAGCCAACCGGTTGTCAACACAAACTCCACCTCCAAGGATTAGATATAGCTCATCTTTCCAAACAGAGGAGTTGGATCAGCTCGCTCAAACACAACAAACAGAGCCTTCAGGCTCAAACAATATGACGTTCACAGGAGAATCTGGTTCATCTCCTCAGGTGCTGCTTAGACCACAAATTAGTAGACAATCAGATCCATACCTGGTTTTAGATGATGAACATTCAGTGTGTTACGCCAGGAATGAACAATGCTCTCGGAGTATGTACCCACCCATAGGAAGTTTACAAACACAACCCGAGGTCTCTTTTCAAGAAAATACCTCCATGCCACTACATATAGGAAATGCCCTGGGGAAACTTGGCAGGGCAACGATCAGTTCATAGCAGGGTATCACATGCCTATACAATATCAGGATATACAACAAATGCCACTAAGGCAAAATACCGTGACTTCACCAAATGAAGTCATTTCAACTTTAGTAGAAAAAGTTAGGGGGTTAGAACTTGCTCAAGCAAATCAAAATTCCCAATTCATGCAGGCAGGAAGTTCCAATCCTCC
Organism: Taxus wallichiana var. yunnanensis; assembly: GCA_018340775.1. Taxonomy (NCBI): domain Eukaryota; kingdom Viridiplantae; phylum Streptophyta; class Pinopsida; order Cupressales; family Taxaceae; genus Taxus; species Taxus wallichiana. The sequence goes on along the minus strand of CM031235.1, from coordinate 4,054,334 downwards.
ACACCATCCTAGCCAAGTAGACCTCCTCACAGGAATGGGCACGTTGGGCATGCCTCCTCAGTATTCACAACAAACGCCAACTAGAACCGCCATTTCTAACACCATTCGATACCTCCCGGTCTAGTACAAAATAATCCATTCCTAGACAATACCCCTTCATACTTAAACATATACTCCAAATCACCACAAGGGGATATGTTCTCCTCTCCCAGCATGTTTTCTCAACCACAGGGGTTTCCTTATGCCCCTACCAGGCATACGCTACGCCATATCAACAACCCATTCCACCACCACCCCCTCAGCAGGCACCATCAATGGTCGAAACCTACGTGATAGGGACTTATTCAGAATATTTGAAAGAGCCCTTAGACTTCACCATACGAAGCGTCATGCTTCCAAGACCTCTTCCCGATTTTCCCAAATACAAAGGGGAGGGAGATCCAAATGCACATATCAAGGCCTACGCCACAACCATTCGAGAACTACTCCCTTGGGATGGGGTTGTTACAAAATATTTCCCAAAATGTTAGAAGGCATCACCCTCGATTGGTATTACAGAATACCTGAAGCCTCCATCCATTCATTTAAACAACTCGTTTCTGAGTTCATCAAGGCATTTGATATGAACAAATTGTTGAGAATAGGAATCAGGGAATTCTTGCACATTAAGTAGGAACACAATGAATCTGTTGCTCATTTCATGATGGCGTATAGTCCTCTATTCTTCGGAAAGTGCTCCAAATATGGATCAGATGGAACTATGTGATTTATTCCTTCATTCCCTCAGCAGAGAGGTGAAGGAAGAAGTCCAAAAGTTCCCACTAAGGACTTACGATGAAGTACTTGAGAGCGCCCTCCGAATAGATCAAGCTGCAATAGATAGCGGTCGCAAGACATATGGAACAAACGGGAGGTTAATCACCTCCAACCAGAATACTACGACTTATCCTACTACCACAAACGTCAATCAAGGACCTAAAATCCTTAATAAAAATTGTGGAGTGACAACAGATGGAGTAACTGATCAGGTTAAGAAGGTAAATATTGCGAATACTCCACCACTAATGAACAATCAGCGAAACAACAACTTTACCCCAACAATTAATGCAGTGGATTTTAATCATCCACAACAACAACAACAATAATGGAGAAACCCTACACAGGGTCTAAACCAAAACTCAATTGGATATCAGAACCAAAACCAAAACCAAAAAATGCAAAACTTTAATCCTAATAGGCAACGGTTCGATCAGAGTTTTGGGCCACAATATGCACCAAACCAACAAACTAGGAATTACAATCCTAACTCGTATTGTGGTTTCCACAAAATTTGAGGCCATGACACTAGAACGTGCTATGACTACAATAAATTCATGCAACGTTTTCCAGAGGAACAAAGACAACTTTTCATAGATATGTTCTTGGCAGATCCTGCGTCACCGGCACCAAATACTTTTACAGGGGCAATTTCCCCTCAAAATGCTCCCCTCAAGATCTTCAATGATCCGCTCCCAAATCACAATAACAATAACAAATTAAATCCAAATGGGACGAATAAGGGCATAATGACAGGAGATAATGATCATGAAGCCTCGACTTCACTAAATCCGTTAGTTGCACCACAATTAGGAAGTCAACCATGACCCAAGATAGTCGGTTTAGTGGAGTTAGACACCGAACTACCCGTGGAAGCTGTAACAAGGACACGAGAGTATTCCTCTCAGCCAAGTCCAAGTTACCCCTAGAGACAGATAACATCCAACAAATATTAGTAAAACCCGTAGGTGCCTATGATTTAATTAGTGATCTAACAAAAACCTTCTCACACATTTCTTTTTTGGACTTACTGAAGAACTCTCCTGCCCATAGGGCTGCTCTTTTAGAGGCATTAGGTTTAGGTCATTTAATTAACATCACTCCACCTCCGAAACACAAGTAAACCATATAGACTTTGATATCCACCCTCCTGGGCAGCTGGATAGGGATACCGAGTTTGTATTCGAAATAAACAAAATGCCAACAGATGCCGAGATTGCACGCAGAGGTGATCCAGCCCTACATTTGCAAGTTTGGGTTTATAACAATTATGTTAAACACATGATGGTTGACGATGGAGCAGCAGTTAACATAGTCCCCTTCTCTTTCCTTCAAAAGCTAGGGTATGGAGAAACAAATTGTTCCACGACTCGAAATACATTAAGAGGCTATGATAGCCTTAAAGCCACGTCGATTGGAACTATAATACTACCGGTCACCTTAGGACCCAAAACAATCCTGACTGAGTTTTATATTATAGATCGGGAAACCAACTATAATATGATCCTTGGCCAACCATGGATACACCATATGAAGGCAATCCCCTCTACATTATTTCAAGAAGTAAGATTCTTGCATTTAGGAAAGGTGTTCGTAGCCAAAGGTGATCCAAAACCATTCGATGTACACCTAGCTGACTTAAAGAAAAGACCAGGCATTCACTCGGAGTTTGAACTCCCAACAAACCAACTTAATAAACCCACCAATGCAAAACCGGAGGAAAAGTTGGTACCTACAACAGATCTTGAGACTATGAGCCTAGTCAAGACTATCCTAGCCCTCAAGGATGAGGCTAACATTGTAGAAACAGTATCGTTAGGAACTACTGCAAAAATTGTCGAATTATTAGAACAGGATCTACCGATGTTCCTACCATTTGATTTTGTAGGCATGGGATATACCCTAGGTGTTGGTTCTCTTCCAGCAGAGGATCTCTGCATGGTGGAAGTAGAAGATGTTAACACAACAAATATCCCAACGTCCATATTCCTAGCTAAATACTAGACTCTCCATTTCGATGGAGCTAGATGTCATTATGGAGCTGGGGCAGGTGTAATTTTTACTTCTCCCAAGGGAAAGATCCTACCATTTGCCTTTAAACTAAATTTTGAATGTACAAAAAAATGGCGCGAGTACAAAGCCATCCTCCTTGGCCTCATCTTAGCTAAGAGGATCGGTGTTAATAACATCAGGGTGTTAGGAGACTCACAATTGGTAGCAAACCAAGTCTCTGAGGTATATGAAACAGAGCTGAGCACTTACAGCTCTACAAAATAGTTGTATTGGATTTAAGCAAGGAGTTTGACTTCATATCAATTGAAGCAATCCCGCGAGAACAAAATCTTCTCGCTGATTCTATAGCAACCTCAGCGTCACGCTTCACCCCAAACAGTGAGTTGGAAGATACTCGTTTCATGGTATCCCTTCGTACTGAACCATTGGTGAAAAAAATGTCAAACCCTCTTTTAACGAATAGAGATGAGAACAAATCTACTATCCTAGACCACATTGATAGTGATAGAGCCACTCTGAATTACTTAAACACCTATGCAACATTACATCTCACCCATCACGTGATAGATTTTTCCTTAATCCCACATTCATCTTCCTACTTCGGAAATCCCATGATAGAGCTTCCCCCATGAAAAGACCTCAGCATATACATAGTAGAAAATGGAGATGATCTGGAATTACCTCCAGCCCCACTTGAGTTTGAAGAAGGTAACACTTCTTTAATCGAAGAAACAATTGATATTAACATTAGAACGGAGGATGAGCCAAGGATATTGAAATTAGGATCCTCGTTAACTCCATCAGAAGTAGAAATACACACTCGAATCCTCAAGGAACATCAGAAGGATTTTACATTTAATTATAAAGAAATGACAGGGGTTGCACCACACATTGTAGTACATAACCTCGTCACTAAATCAGATGCAAAACCAATTAAACAAAAATCAAGACCAATGAAACCCAAGGTAGCTCTCATGGTGAAAGAAGAGGTAATAAAACTCCTCCAAGTAGGATTCATCAAACTAGTCGACTACTCTCAGTGGGTATCTAATATCGTTCCCATTCTAAAAAAGAATGGGAAAATATGCATCTGCATAGACTTCCGAGACATTAACAAGGTGTGTCCTAAGGACGACTTCCGTTACCATCCATAGACATCATTGTTGACGCAACAACCGGATTTGAGCTTTTGTCTCTCATGGATGGATTCTCAGGATACAATCAAATTAGAATATCCAAACAAGACCAAGCTAAAACCACATTTATAACTCCTTGGGGAACCTATTGCTATGTTGTTATGTCATTCGGTCTCAAGAACGCCTTGGTCTACATACATACAAGCAGGCTATGATGTATATATTTCATGATCTTATTCATAAAATTGTGGAATCCTACGTAGATGACTTGTTGGCCAAAGCCAGGAGGCGTTGTGATCACTCGGAAGTACTCCACATCATTCTTTCACATCTAATAGAATACAGAGTCATGCTAAATCTAGAAAAATGCATCTTTGGTGTGACAGGAGGGAAAATCCTAGGTTACATTATATCGTCACGAGGGATCGATGTTGACCCAACCAAAATTTGGGCTATTCTCAAAATGGTCCCACCTTCGGATGAATCTAGAATCGGTCATTTCTTAGAAAACTTGGTGCAATCCAGAGATTCATCCGCATTTAAGCTTTACCATTCATCCAATCAATAATTTGTTAGTGCAAATCAGCAAAGACTTCTACGGATGTCGATCAAATTTCTAGTTTGATCATTCTAGCATCTAGTGTGATTGCACAACATTGAATCCTTTCTCCAAGTGTGGGACTTACAAAAATGAGAAAGGAATCTCCAGAGAAGGTTGGTTCCTCTTCCTAAACTACCTGCCACAAGTTGTTCTAGTGTGCAAGCTAATCTAATCCTAATCTAACTTCTAAGGAGACAGGGAGAGAGAGAAAAGAGAAAAAGAACAAAAGCCTACACTAAAACCGTGATACACCAGAGAAGGAAAATGTTGAACATCTATCAAAACTGCTATAAACATGGCTCCAACCTTGCAATGAACATTCAAACATGCACAAATACCTGCAATGAAGAGAGGCAAGAAGAAAACAAGCAAAACGAGCAAGGATGGACAGATGCATCACAAAACATGTTTTTGTTGCTCCAAAAGTTTGCACAAAACATCATTTTAATGGTAAAAGGCAAAAAAACCATTACAGAGTAGGGGAGGAGGTTCGAACTCCATTTTCAACCCTGGGGAAGAAAAGAAAGGAGAGCAGAGCAGAAAAGATGAACCACCCTTTGAAAAATGAGCCAAATCTGGCTTTATACAATGCATGGGTCGAGCCCAGGAGAGAGAAAATGTGTAAAAACATGGGAGCCATTCCTCATTAAATGAAGATGCATTAAAATAGCATGGGCATCCTTACAGACCCATGCCCTGACATTTTTGACCATGCTGGAGAAGAATGCGACCCATTTTGCATTAAATCGGCGGTTGTTGAAACATCGCCCGCCATTACCACGCGCCAGAGACGTTTCTTGATTTTATCTCTCCAAAATGAACCAAAATGTAATATTGACCCTAGAATCATGTAGGGAATTTCACCATATTTCCATTGATATAAAGAACGTGAAAAACCGAGCTCTGGATCGAAAGATATGGCGATTTGAAGATTTAGGGAAAAAACAGGCCAAATCGGGTCGGCGGGAAAATTTTTGAATATTTTCCCACGCGTCGCCAGTCCAGGTGCCACGTGGAAAAATTTAATTGGTCGCGGGCCCTTCCTACTCCATTTTACTTCATTTTAGCCTTTGGTAGATTTTCCAACATTCCCCGCGCTCCGCCACTTGGATGACACGTGTCAGGCTCTGGTTCGTCCACGGACTCATCCTTTGAAAATTTCCCGTGGGTCGCTTCGTCATTTTGACTTGGACACGTGTCAAAACCCCATTGGATGCGGGTTTGACCCTCCAAAATTTCCTTACGGGATTTTCCAATTTCTGGCGCCGCCTGGACACGTGGCGAGATTCCATTCGTTGGCGGCTCTTTCGGCTTTTCACGTCCCTCGCGTACCTTTGGCCCGACTGTCCCAAACAAAAACTCTGCCTTGGCGATTCGGGCTTCCTTGTCCCAGCTTGTCCCAACCCTTTCACCTTTTTGCGTCCTGCATCCCCTTTGTCCCTGGCTGTCCGGCCCTATTCTTCCGAATCGCCCAAAATGGACCGCCTTTACTGGCTTTTCGGCCGATTCGCGTCCCCATGTACCTACGGCCCAGATGTCCCAAACCGCGCGATAACAACACTTAGTCATTTTTTCCACCTTCGGCCGGTTCACCTTTTCATGTCCCACGTGCCCCGACGTCCCAACTGTCCCAACTACTGCGTGGACCACCTGGCGGCTTTTCCACCATTCGCGCCCGACGCCCCAACTGTCCTAAGTGCCCGGGACAAAATGTCGACTTAGCCAATTTTCTCTGTATTTCGGCCCCAAGCTTGGCTTTTTTGCAATTTTTTCACACTTTTAAAACTCGTTGGGTTTTCTTCTTGGACAGGAGGGTTAGAAAGAAGCCGAGGGGGCCCCAAAAACATGATTTCAGGCTTTAATCAATCTATTTGCCTGGGACTGAATATTCTGATGCATGTTATCAAAATTACCTTGAGGGGTGAATTTTGGATAACAATTTGGCGACTCAGCGGGGTCATCTGCCTGCTAGATGAAGTTACCAGTTTCCTGAAGCATCCATTGGGCATGGATTCATGAGTTTTTGCCCGCAAACCGATCTCGAAATTTGAAAACCTCCTCTCTGAGCCACTTGGAAACCCACTGAAATGGACCGTGCAAGAGCAAGACCAGCACCACAAAAACTATGTACAAAACTGAAAATCATACATGCTCCAAATGGAACATGCAGAGTGTGCACAAGCACTTCTTCTGCTAAAAGCAAACCTACCTACTCTACTCTAACTGGAAGCAAAGGCAAGCTAAACAAACCCCGCGTAATTGGTTATGAGAAATAGCTTCCCTTTCTCAAAAGTGGCAGCCATGCAATTGATTTGGAGTTGATTATGGCTATTAGGATGAGTGGAAAATCAACAAGAAGCTTATCTTCCACCCAAATCATCAAGGTATCGGGTTGAAGGTGAATCCAATACCTCTTTTAGTTGCTCTACATTTGGATTGAAGAGGTATGACGGTTGATCCTTGGCACTTTGTAGCTCATCCTCATGCTTAGAAGCAAGCATGATTGGTGTGACTTCTCCTTTGACTCCAATGAAGTCAAATACCTTATTGGGCAAGGTATGATCCATTTGATATGCCTATAGCTCGATTTTCAACTCCAAAAATGGAGTTTTCTTGTAGACCCTCCTGAATGGATGGTGTGGAAGCAATGGTAGGACCTTTGTGCCCTTTCTCTTCCTCCAATGAAGAACATGGAAGATTTAAATCTTCCAATCTTGATTCCAAAGAGCTGCTATAAGATGCAGGCTGCTGCAAATGAATTCTCTCCTTCATGATAGTAGGCTCAGTGTGTTTGGAACGTGGATGATGAAAGAGAGAATGGTAGGAACTCAACCAGTGGTTCTTCATCAAAACAATCCTCCAAATCTGACAGATAAACTGCCTCATGGCTGTCCTGCTGCAAATGCTCCACTTCCTCCATGGTGTCTTCTTGATCTGTAACTTGACCACCATGGTTTCTTTCACCCTCCAACATTGAGTTTGAGAGATCAAACTCCTCTTCAGCACTAGAACTCGGGAGAGATGAAGTAGAAAAAAAGAATCGAAGGTTCTCTTGTAGCCTCGCTCGTGCTCAAAGCCCTTGGATCTGTAATTTTCTCCTCCACAACTAGAATGTGCTCCTCTTCTTTTGGATTTGGAGCAGCTTCTCCTTCCTCCAATGTTTGAAGACAATCTTGCTCTTGATTGAACTCTTCCTCCAGCATGAAGTTTGTCAAGTCAAACTCTTCGATTTGCTGCTCTAGAGGATAAGTTGGGACTGCAAGATCTTCTTTCGCTGTAACAAAATCAGTCCTGACCACCATTTGTTCTCCAATTCCAACCTCTTCTAAAGGCTTAACCATCAAGGGGATCTTTGTCATCCCAAATTTAAGAGGCCAACTCTTCAGACTTTGAATTTCTTCATCTTTGTTTGGCTTTTCTTTCTCGCATTTGTTGTTTTCTTGATCGGCATTCTGATTTTTATCCTCCCAACATGGATTTGGGAATGCAAGAGGAGAAGTGGATTGTAACTCAAATGGCTTGGAAAATTTTCATGGTGGTGGAGGAGGTAGAAAATCTTGTTTCTTTGGAGGAGGGGGTATTTCTGTTAGCTCTTGTGGAGGGGATGACTGTTTGGAAGGAAAAGGGACAAAAGAATTGAGATGAGGTGGAAGGCTAGGGGGTGGAGAAATGGAATCAACACTTGGGACAGCAGATGGAGAGTTTAAAACTTGACACTGCTGAGATAAAATAGATTGGGAAAGAGGAAAAAGAAAGGCATGAGATGGCATGCTTACCCATTGACAAGGTCTTGAATACTCTCCTCTCATATACCTCTACTCTTTCAATCCATTTTGTAAGCAATGGCAGCATTGCAATCATGAAGTCAAGCTTCTCTTGAGGGCTGTAATGCCTTGGGAAAGGTCCCACCCATGGACAGGTGGTGCTCCAAAACCGATTCCAAATGCTTTCATTTGTGCTTGAGCCTTGACTGCACCATGTTTACCTCCATCTTTTGATTTTTCAATTAGACCAGCATCTTGCATCTCGATGGTCTGCATTATATGCATACTCTTGCTCTTGGAAAGATCATAGACAAACTGATTTTGGCATTGCTGCTCATATGGGTATGTACGCTGATTTTGAATTTGTTCAAAATGCTGATTTGGAGGATTTAAAAACATGTTGGAGGTGGGAAACATTTTGCTTTGTTGTAAATGTGAGTTCCATGATGGAGATGAAGTCATGATTGCACAACTTCATGGAATGGAAAAGAATGAAAGAGATGGAAAGAAAGATGGATGGAAAAGGATGGAAAATAGGTCTCGCAACTCGAGAATGAGTTATTTACCGAGATGATGCATCGCTGATGTGCTTTTGAAAGTTCCTCCAAAAGGTCAATCTTTAACAGAACACACCAACTCACAAAGATAAAGTGAAAGACCTCTAAGCTCCCACCGGGCATGCTAAAACTATTAGCGTGAATCAACAAAGACCACCTAGATGTCGATCAGATTTCTAGTTTGATCATTCTAGCATCCAGTGTGATTGCACAACATTGAATCCTTTCTCCAAGTGTGGGACTTGCAAAATGAGAAAGGAATCTCCAGAGAAGGCTGGTTCCTCTTCCTAAACTACCTGCCACAAGTCTGTTCTAGTGTAGGCAAGCTAATCTAATCCTAATCTAACCTCCAAGGAGACAGGGAGAGAGAGAAAAGAGAAAAAGAACAAAAGCCTACACTAAAACGGTGATACACCAGAGAAGGAAAATGCTGAACATCTATCAAAACTGCTATGAACACAGCTCCAACCTTACAATGAACATTCAAACATGCACAAATACCTACAATGAAGAGAGGCAAGAAGAAAACAAGCAAAATGAGTGGATGGACAAGATGCATCACAAAACATGTTTTTGTTGCTTAAGTTTGCACAAAACATCATTTTAATGGTAAAAGGCAAAAACACCATTACAGAGCAGGGGGAGCCATTCCTCATTAAATGAAGATGCATTAAAACAACATGGGAATCCTTACATGACTCCATGCCCTAACATTTTTGACCATGCCTTTGGAGAAGAATGCGACCCATTTTGCATTAAAATTTGGTTGTTGAAACGTCGAGTTCTAGCCATTACCACGCGCTAGAGATGTTTCTTGATTTTCAATCTCTAAATTGAACCAAAATGCAAGATTTACCTCAAAATCATGTAGGGAATTTCACCAACTTTCCATTGATATAAAGAACATGAAAACCGAGCTCTGGATCGAAAGATATGGCGATTTGAAGATTTAGGGCAAAAACAGGCCAAATCAGGTCGGCGGGAAAATTTTTGAATATTTTCCCACGCGCCGCCATCCTGTGCCACGTGGCAAAATTTAATTGGTCGCGGGCCCTTCCTACTCCATTTTACTTCATTTTAGCCTTTGGCGGATTTTCCAACATTCCCCGCGCTCCGCCACTGGATGACACGTGCGGGCTGTTCGTCCGCGAACTCATCCTTTGAAAGTTTCGCGGTCGCTTCATCATTTTGACTTGGACACATGTCAAAACCCCATTAGATGTGGGTTTGACCCTCCAAAATTTCCTTACAGGATTTTTCAATTTTGGCGCCGCCTGAAACGTGGCAAGATTCCATTTGTTGGCGGCTCTTTCGCTTTTTTGCGCCCCACACGCCCTCGCCTACCTTTGGCCCCACAAGACGAAAAATCCTCTGCTTCAGCCACCGGGCTTCCTTGTCCCATCTCGTCCTGGCCCTTTCACCTTTTTGCATCCCACGCATCCCTTTGTCCCATACTGTCCCGGCCCTATTCTTCCGAACTGCCCGAAATGGACCGCCTTTCGGCTTTTTAGCCGCTTTTGCCCCGCGCGTACCTTGGCGTAGATGTCCCAAACCGTGTGATAACAACACTTAGTCATTTTTTCCACCTTCAGCCGGTTCACCTTTGCGTCCCGCATGCCCCGACTTCCCAACTATCCTAATCAAGCACATGGACCACGGCGGGGCCGATTCGCGCGCCCGACGCCTTAACCGTCCCAAGTGTTGCCTTGACAAAAATGTCGACTTAGCCAATTTTCTCTGTATTTCGGCCCCAAGCTTGGCTTTTTGCAATTTTTTCACACTTTTAAAACTCGTTGGGTTTTCTTCTTGGACAGGAGGGTTAGAAAGAAGCCGAGGGGGCCCCAAAAACACGATTTCAGGCTTTAATCAATCTATTTTCCTAAGACTCGATATTTCGATGCATGTTATCAAAATTACCTTGAGGGGTGAATTTTGGATAACACAATCTACTCAAGAAATATTATAGTATTGATTGGACCAAAGATCGCAACGAAGCTTTCGACACGAGTTAAGCATTTCTTGTTACCACCACCTACGCTAATGCCACCTAAGCTAGACCACCCGTTAATCTTGTATTCACGAGTCGCTAATGTCTCGCTAGCTTGTATGCTAGCTCAAGAAGACGATGACAAGAGAGAACATGTGATATATTTCATTAGCCAAATGTTTTCGACTATGAAACACATTATACACAGGAAGAATGAGAATGTTGTGCCATAATCTTCGCAACCAAACGCTTAAGACATTATATGCTAAATCAAGAAACAAGGGTCATTGTAAAAAAAGACCATTTACAAACTTTCCTCACACAAAGGTCCTTGTCTAAGAAGGGTGGACGTTTTATGACCTTAATGGGGGAATTCAAATTAACATTTGTAAATAAGAAATCCATTAAAGGACAAATCATTGTGGATTGGCTAGATGATAACCCACTATACGGAGGCAATCTAGTAGATCTGGAATTTCCCGATGAATGCATATACTACATCGAAACCAGACCTCATGTCTCTGAGTGTCCTTGGTATACTGATATTATTAATTATATCATGGACCATACATATCTAGAAGGTGCTACACCGTAGCGAAGAAGGCGGTTACGCATTATCGTAGCTAAATATGTTATTATAGAATAGGTGCTCTATCAAAAAGCGTTTGATGGAATGCTTCTAAGATGTGTCGACACAGAAGAATCCAAGAAGATCCTCTACCAATCCCATAGTGGAATATGTGGAGGCCACTTCGGTGGTCATGCCACCGCCCATAAAATACATCGGATGGGTTATTTCTAGCCTACTCTAGAACACGATGCAGTAGAGTTTGTGTGAAGGTGTCATAAGTGCCAAGAATTCTCCCACGAGATTCACATACCAGCACAAGCTCTACAACCAATCACTACTCCATGGCCCTTTTCTACATGGGGCCTAGATTTGATAGGGAAATTCTCTCCCTCATCTACAGATGGCCATAATTTCATAATCATGGCCACCGAGTATTTTACCAAGTGGGTAGAGGCTATGCCGCTTACTATTGTACGGTTCTATAATCACCAAGTTCATTTTGAACCAAATCATTTGTAGGTACGGTGTCCCGCAAGTCATTATCTCAGATAATGGGACTTCTTTTAAGAATGATGAAGTTTGTGAATTGTGCAATAAATTTAAAATAAGCCATCATATAGCCTCCCTGTATTACCCTCAAGCCAATGGACAGGCTGAAGTGACAAACAAAACATTAAAATCCATTCTTCTTAAAACGGTGAAAGAAAACAAATGAGATTGGCATTTGAAGTTATATCCGGCCTTGTGGGCCCACCAAACCTCAATAAGAACACCAACAGGAGTGACTCCTTTCTCGCTAGTATTCGGGCGTAAGAAATTCTCCGCTGAGGTTGAAATACCACCTCCGTATCTCATCACAAGGGATTATGGATGAAGATGCTTATAGAGAAGCACATCTCTCCCAACTAGAAAGCCTAGATGAAGCTAGGTTAGATGTTGAACAACGACACAAAATCTATGCTGACCGGATGTGCCAACAGTATAACAAGAAGGTCTATGAACGAGACATATATGAAGGTGATCTAGTTCTAAGGCTAGACAACCGGATCGATAAAAAGACCGGCGAAGGAAGGAAGTTCCAGCCCAAATGGTTGGGCCCATACCGAGTCACGAAGGACTATGGAAATGGTGCATATCTCTTATGTACACTAGAGGGTGAGGAATTTGGCAAAACAGTCAATTCCCTACACCTTAAATGATTCTACGCATAAGCGGCCAGCACTATTTGTATAAATATATCTACATTGCATCTTCATATAGTTAGGTTCATTTTGTCCGCTTGTTTCGTACAATTTTGTGATCAAGGAACTCATTCTCAAAGCAATTCATTACAAACTTCTGATGGTATTGGCATAAACACTCTAATCATACTTCTTCATTTTATAATGTCATCACCTGCTTTGGAATCATTTCATCAAATAAAGCTAGATATGACAAAGCCTTGATAAGTAACCATACCAAGATCTGCGGGCTTGTTCTCACTTTTGGTTTCTTCCTAGGATAGGTGTCTTGCCCATGGTCTATTCTAGAAGCTTCATCGTGTCACATCTATCCCATATGTATATCTCTTTGGAAGTAAGAACATACTGGCATTTTGCTCAAACAAACAAGTCAAATATAGATCAAACAGAAAATTTTAATTTTACACATTTCCTTGCCCCACCAACCTTTGGTGATGAGCTTGCATCTCTTACTAGTGACGTAGGGTTGGGAAAGGATGGAAATGCCCTTACTCGCCTATGCCTTTCCCATGGTGATAAGCCCATACTTCTTACTAGTAGCATGGGGCAAGGTATAGGGGGTCCTCTTGACAATAAATGTTGAAGGTAGTCAACAACCAAATTCAAATGAACCTTTGAAATCTTGAGTCAAAAACAAATGAATCAGATGTCCAAAATTCCAAAAGAGTTCAAAACCCTGAAACCCAGATTTTGTCTACCATGTGGCCATCTATGGATCTAAGTCTAGATAAACCACAAAGCAAGTTACATCCCAAACTATGGAGTCACTCGAGTAGAGTAGGCTTGTAGCATCCTAATTCGGTTCCACCAAGGCTTTGTCTATCTCTCATCACTATCATTTCAACACATTTCATAACTTGTGCCCTTTCTAGCTCTTGGTGACGAGCCCTCGCATCTTACTAGTTGCGTGGAGTTAGGAGTGGGGCAAGTTTATCTGCTCATCGTACCGGTTTATCATCACACTTTGTCAAAACAAATATGAAGTACCAAAAATTGCTTATAAAAACTAAAGTTCAAAGTCACATTGTGTCTACATTTTCATATATCAGCATCATGAAATACAAAAAGAAAGTAAACATTTGTATCATTTGTTCTCCATTGCATACATTCTGAGAAGCACATAAAAACACCATTATAATTTACATGCGTAATCAAATCATAAGAACATTAATGCCAAGCGTCTGATCCAAGAAAAGAATATATATATAAATGGTCAAGTTTCCTATACAATGCCATCATGCGCTAAGCATGGTCAAAATGCTCAAAGAGCCTGGGAGATACAAAATACATCATAAAAATAGTCCAAGAGAGCCAAGTGGCTTCTCAACCCCTATGAGATCCCTCTAAGGGTGCACGCCCCATCTAGGACTCTAGCTACGCCAGCAGCTTTGAGTGCACGGAGGGCTCACGATCTCGAGGAGCAGCTGCGGTCTCGCCATGAGAATGACTCCTCATCAAGCGCTCTGCTATCCTGTACCCTGCCAACTCGGTACGGAGGGTAGACACCATCTCGGCCACATTCCGCAGGGGAAAAGATGTCGGTATGCCTACCAGCTGCTGAAGGCTCCCCTACATCCATAGATAGCTCTGCACGGGTCTTCTCCATAGGGATCATCAGGGTATCGGTGCATACCCGGCGAATCAGGTCTCGCCACTCATCGGCAGTCTCTGCAAGCAAAGGAGAAAAGCCAATTAGAAATAATCAAGAGATAAAAGCAAATGTAAACAAAAGGAGAGGTAACAACTAAGGCAATCATAACTAGAAACAAACGTTAAAAGGAAGGATGATAACTCACTCGGATCGCGGGCCTCCAAGATGGATCTCTAGGATCGACACCGCCATGATGCCGCCGACGGCTGGATGTGGTGCTCCTCCTGTGGCCGGGGCAACATATCATCCTGCTACAGACTCATCCTCCCCACCAAGGCCCTGAGAGAGTGGCTCCTCTGAAACCAGAGTCACCCTCTCCGCACTCTGCTCCGCCTCTCTGCCTGTAAAATATCCTGAGTATCATGCCACTTAGGATCGCTGTCCTCCTCTCCACCCGACTCACTGACCTCAGCCTCGGTCTCCTCCTCCATCTCCCCTATGAACTCCTCAGACTCAGAGTCTATGTCAATGGGGTCATCGCTATGGGGGGAACGGCGGCAACTGAAGTAAGGGTGCCCGAGGAGCACCGGCTCTCCTCGAGCTCGTACTACTCACCTATCCTGCAATGGGGACACCAAGAGTAATAACTATCCAACCCCAACCTCTCAAACTCGATCTATACGGCACCACCAGGGGAAGCATACCCACGTAAGGCAAAGCCAAACACGAGGCACTCGACCAAAAGGGTGTATCTCCACCCTCCCCACCCTATTAACAAGCTGCCCTGTGGTGGAGCAGGAAATCAAAGTAAGAGCCTCCTCGCCCCATAAACCTGCCATGGCCTGATAAGGTGTGGCCTCCATGTCATCAGTGGTCAGGAGGCGACTGGCTGGTGAGGTGCTCTAAGCACCGACATGTCTATCCATCTGGCTGCCCTCACAGCTCCGAGATCTGCCACCTCTACACCTCTCCCATAAGGGATGAAATGCTCGTAGACCCAACTCATAACCAGGGTTAGATGGCTCAATGACTGCCCCTATAAATGGACCACCCAGTACAAATCATGGTAGGTAGTCCCAAGTATGTCACTCCCTGCATAAATCCGACCATGTCCCTCAATTTGTGTAATAATGGGGGACCAACAATAGAGTAGAGTGTCTCCTCCCTTGTCCCCGATCAATCTCGAGGCAAGGATCCCCATAATGGCCTGACGAATCAAGGGGATAGGCAGGCTAGGAATAGATCGGACCCTCACCCCCTTCTTCGAACCAAGTGGAGATAATTGCATCTCCCATGTATGAGGCCCACTGTGTTATCTGAGCCCGTGAACTGCTTGTCTCAAGAGTGAGTCATCTCCTAATGATCGGGACCCCCAAGATATGGTAAACATCCTCCAAAGTAATGGTCCACTCACCTCGGACCCCTGGTAATCGGAAAGTGTTCGATCAGCATCCCAATATGAAAATAAGTCACAGAGTATGTGACTAGATGGTGCAACATGCGGAACCCATGATATACGTAGTATACCGGCCCTCTGAAGAGTGTCCTACTCATCCTGAGAAAGGGCATCTAATACTGCTGGGAGCCAATCACACTCTCTCTCTGGCTCCATCGAATATACTCCTCCCTCGCCTACATACACCCAAAAACACACAAAACAGAGTAAGTTAGTATCCAAATGACTTTAGAAAAATCATGAAAGTAGGTAAAGATGCTAAAAATGCAAAAATGAATTCAAATAAGTGTTATTTAGGCATTCTGTGAAGGACCACCACCCTGAGTAGGGTGGCAGTTCCGTAATCACCGCCTTAAAGGCGGCGGTGGTTTGTAACCACCACCCTGATCAGGGAGGCGGTCATGTAACCGCCGCCCTGCCCAGGGCGGGTCGTGTCCCAAATTTCCATACGGGTCACATGCCCTAAATAACACCTAAAAACACTAAATAAAGACTATTTTGACTAAAACAAAGCCTACCTAGTAGGTGCCCCCCTGATAGACCTATTAAAACTAACATTTTCAAAAATTATCCCCCCATGACAAAGTTTTCATCATTTTAACATTTTAGGGATAAAAATGGTAAATTGAGAAAAACTAACCTGTGATCTCATGGGTCGGTGTTCCGCTCGTGGAGGCATGATCACAATCTCATCCCGGATGTTTTGACTATACTTTCGTCAGAAACCGTCACCGTGGGTCCCAGAGCTCAAAATCAACCAAATCAACACGCACAAATGAATAGGAAAATGGGCCCACTTTTACATATATAACAACCTGACTTGTTTTGAATGCCCCTTTCCATAGGTTTAGAGCGCCGACGGAGGTAAGTTCTTATCCCCGCACAAATGGTACATCCTCATTTCATGATATTTTAGTATTTATTTTTCGATCTATTTTGTCTATCTGCACTTGAGTTCTCTTTTCATTTTGTAGGTAGCGGGAATTTCGGATAGCATCATTTCGACACACGGACATACCAGGTATAACTCCTAACTTCCCATTTCGGGACCGCCATACTGGACCCACCATTTTACACCTCTTCATGGCTAAAATGATTCTCCGAGGGGGCAATATGTACGTACCCAAAATTGTAGGGTACTGCACCACCGGAATAACGTAACACGTGCCCCAATGATGATACAAGTCTCCTCACAAGGTGTTTGGGATCTAGAAAAATCTCTCCAAGTATGTGTTAACATCCCGCATGTCCCGCTTAGCCCCTGTGTGCTTTGTTGTTCTCTTTTCCCCTCTTTTCCTTTGTGTTTTGTTCTTTAGTTAAACCGCCGCTGCTAGGTGGCGGTCTCGAATCGCCGCCAAGAAGGCCGCTGTAACAGCCACCCTGCTGGCGGGGTGGAGTCCTTCACGCATTTTCCGAATGCTCTTTTAATGTGAATCATGTAAAAATTCAACGTTTACCAGCTTTTTTCACCGCCTTTGCTTGTATTTATGATTCTGGTTCCTGGAATAGTGTTTTGGCATTGTTTATGGTTTAAGAGATCAAATTGGTTTTCACCTTTGGGTAAATGGGATTCTATAAATAGCTAGCTTGTGCTCAAGAAAATGGCCCCTCAAATTTGCCTCTGAATTTCTCATTTCAATAGTTTAGCCTTTCATTTTGTTTAGGATTCATAGTTTCATTTGTTAGATGCATAGTTAGCATTGTTTAGTTGTCAGAAAGCCACATATTCTCCTTGTGCAAAGTGCTATTGTCATTTCATCCAAATCAATTGGAGTAGGATAGTTTGATTTCAATAGGAAGCCATTAAAGTTGCAGGTTTTGTTCATCAAACAGGATAGTTTTAGGTGTTGGACATTTTATGTTGCATGACTCGCAATAAATCCCGCTAGGAATTGCATAAGCCAAGCTCTGTACTCTTGCGCTATCCCTCTCCTACTCGCATTGTATTCATTCTACATCCTAAGCTACCTTTGTTCCAATATCTACTTTTGTTGATGCTAGCATTACATGCTTTTCTGGATCCATGTGAGCACGAAGGAATGAGGAGATCACACTAAGGGGACAAGGTCACACACCATCGGATTCGCCACTGTTCTGCAGAATCCAGGTTCTAGCTTTCAAAGTTCTAGTTAAAAGCATATCAAATAAAGTAGTCAATCATTCCATTTTAGTTAATTTCACTTTCGATATTGCCAAGGAAGCTGTGGGGATTGATAGTTTCTGAGAAACTATGATTCACTCCTCACTTCTGAGGTAGGATCGAGAGTCTTTCAAATAGAGTAGATCAGTGATCAGGTTATTTAGGATAAATCTATAAACTACACAGACAAGTAGCTACACTCGGTTGCTTTGTTTGTTTTAATTGTGTTATTAGTTTAGTTTTCAATTTTAGATATATTAGATAATTCCCCTTTAAAATTTGTTCAGTAGTTTATCAATAAATAATAGACTTAGAAATATACGTAGATATATCTTGCATATTTAGTTTATTTTGTCATTAGTTAGCTTTATATCGTTTTCTTTTGTATGACAATCACGGGACCTAGAGAGCCCAGAGAATACGTATTTGAGCCAATCGTGCCTCAACCCAATCTCGTCACAGCAATAACTGATATAGATCAGAATCTTAGGATCCAAGTCTTCCGAACAACAACAGACTTGCAACAGATCAGCTCACAGTTAAGTAGGTTAAACATAGAAGATGACCAAGCGTACACATTTTGGTCAAATCAGCCAAACTATAGATTACCCTAGATAAATATCCACATGACTGTAGAAGGGCTTGAAAGAGAGAAAACATTCGGTTGTGATCCTTTGGTCCCATAGCCAGACGTAGGAGACACTCTCATAGACATAGATACTAGCTTAAGGATTTAGGTTGCAAGAACGCCTATAAGATACTCAGAAAAGATTACACAACTGTTAATTCTGAACGTAGAGGCCGAAAAGGCATATGACTATTGGATACTAGGGATTAGGGACTAATTCCACACATGACCATAGTAGGTCCACAACAACCACGAATCTACGGTTGTGACCCACAAATCCCACAACCCAACGAATCCACAGGTGAATCAGACATAGATGTTGGCTTACGCACATTAGTATTCAGATCTACTCCACTTCCACCTATCATCATCACACAGTTATCCTTATTAGATGTAGAATCTAACAAAGCTAAGGATTTCTAGACTAGACCAGAAGAATCGCCCTAAAATCCACTTGTGTACCCATCATCTATCTTATGACCATGTCTAGAGACATACACAAAACAATCCCAGGTCATTTTCCACATATCCCACAACCCATAGATTGAATCATGCCAAAGCTCGATATTGATTAGAGCCTTTAAGAAGTCATCCTCGCTGATCGATCTATCATGCCAATCCAGGTTATAAGGGCCTTCTTTGCCTTAGATTCGTAGATTCCACTACTACATGCGTCAAAGACATAAGATTGCCTAACTAGTTTTCTCGCATCCCACGCGTATTCCTTCCCCACCCGATGTCTCGGCTTGACCTTGGGAGGTCGGGTGGGAGGAAAAGGTACTTGTCAATTCTCATGATCACTTGTCACTTTTCCATCGTACAAGAACCCTAGTTCTTACTTACTAAAAATAAAAAATGCCCATTTTAGGTGCAGAGAGTTGTTGTCTTCCTCATTTTTTCTCACCTAGTAGATTTTTGCAACAATGAAGTTCAAATTTTCTTTTTGGAGCCCATTTCAAAACTATCATCAGAATATTTAGATGTGGGTGATAGTGATGTTGCTCACATGGACTTGGAAGATCTAAAGAACCGAGATACTTGGTGGTCTAAGAGAGCTTGTTGAAGAAAAGGTATACACAAGTGGTTTGTATGCTATAGGTGGCCACCCATTATACATCTAGAGAAAAAATGTTGATGGGTTGTGCTCAACATTATAAACCAAACATGAATATAATAAAGGCAAATGATAATTCAATCTTGGTAGTACTCACTCCCAAAGGAATATCACAAAGTATGTAGATCCCGACCTGGAGAAACATGGTAATCATCCCAAAGGAATTTTCATCAGGAGAATGGTCGAAGATGGATTCATACCTATATGACCCGACATTGGGGTCATGGTTGAAGAAGATAATAAATCCCTCTCGTGCTAAAGTCTTGGTCTAGGAATGAGTTTCATAATGGGTTTTTGGATTTTATCATCCTACTCGGTTGGGTGATGGGTGAGGAGAGAACTAAATATTTTTAGGATTGGATGGAATTTTTCATTGTTATTATCATTAAGGGAAAACAAGTGATTGACTAGGGTAAAATAATTAGTTATAATCTTCACTTCGAGTTACTCTAACTATCAGTCACTAGGAAGTTTACAAGGACATCGTACTTGGTATATAATCTTGCTAGTAGAAGTTCATACATGGGTCTAAATCTCACATAGAACATCTCCCAAATGGTCCCTTCCTATAAGAGATATCCAAAACTAACCCGAAAGAGATTAGTCTCACCACTTTGCAAGGGTGAATGATGCATTCACCATGTATGTCGTGAGATTTCTTATAGGAAATCCCGAATCGAGATTGTCCTTTTAAGATGCCACTTTGATCCAAAGATACATGTTGGCGAGAAAAATTTTCGGGCATAAAAATTGGTGGGTATCTTTCCAACACTTTGGGAATCTAGGTCCCTCTTCTTATGTGGTGCAAATTCTCTTTATTTTGAAAGAACAAAAAAGGAAATCTATTAATGGTAAAGAGGTAAGGGATCCAACAAGCACACTCCACTGTACCCATGGTAGATTCTTACAATGAATTGTAAGGAAAGAATTTTATGAATGATGGGGGAAGGGAATGAGAAATTAGGAAAGGGGGGATTAGATTTGCAAGTAGAAAATCATATTCTTGCCAAAGATAACTAGAAGTATCACATTCACAAATTATAGGAAAGAAATAAAAATGCTTAGAACATCAACGATGAGAGGAAACCATGCACACATTCATACATCATGAAAAGAAGAAACTCCTTTATTTATTGACATATTCACAAGTTGTACAATGCTAGAGAATGGAGGAAAATAGATAGGGAAAATGGAATAATGCTATCTCTTTTTCCTTTCTCAAATATATCTCTCTTGAGTGCACAAAATTGAAAACCCTTAAGAATGAGGGTGCCTTTACATTATATAGACTTTAGAACAACTCTTAACTTACCCCCCACATGACCTTTCATTTTTCCTCACAACCTGTGACTTTTGACATTCCTAGGAAATAACATTAAGTTCCCTTTTATTAATTAAGGGAAACTTATTACATTTATACTATAGTCACCTTAATGAATAAGACAAATGTCATGATTTCTCACAACGAAGAATTAGAAAGGGGGTGAGAAAGAAGGAGGGAAGAATGAAGAGATAAAGGGGAGAATTATCCATAGCATGAATGGGGATACCTCTGCATTTAGTGAAGAAATTTCCAGATGATGATGATGCACAAACACCTTGAACCACAAACATAGTGTTTAGAAACACTCATTAACAACCTCCCAATGTGAGCTCGGGATGAACATGGGAAATGCTCATGATGATCCTCCTTGATACTTGATTGATGAACCTCCTTATCTCATTGATCTCACCCCGACTGACTCACTTTGACTCACTTAACTCATTGAGAGATGGTGATGGACTCACTTTCTACACCTTGCGATGATCTTCCTTGCTTCGGACATTAAAAAACTCATGATGATGCTTCCAAGACCTTTGTGAAGTTATCATTCCTCTTTTAACTATTAAATAATCCTATCATCTCGTGAAGAGTCCAAAAGTGGAAAGATGAGTGAAAATGAAGCCATCTAAAACTCTTTGCTCCCAAAACTGAAACTTTCTATTTTTAGAATGTGAGACCATGACCTGCTATTTTGGGACATATCACCATATTTACCCCAATTTCACCTTCTGAACCTCCTGGGAACATTCCATCCTCTTCCATTGCTGATGCATTGCTATTTTTAACACATTTTTATTTTTAGCAAGTTACTTTTGGGGACCTGTTATTTTGGGAAAATTGTCATTTTTTCCTTACTTTCTATTTTGCATCTTTCTTGATTGTCCTGAGTGATCAAACTTAAAATTCAGGGCACTTACTATTTTTAACATGTGGGTGAGCATAAAATATGCTATTTTTAGTAATTAGAAAAAATGGCCTTGATTTGTGATGATAATTATATTTTTATATTCATCTTTTCATCGCGATCTCGTGCTCTAAATTTCATTGTGTTTTGCTCAATGGAAAAATCAAAAATAAATTTTTTTTTACCTCATGAGAGCTTTGGGCATGGAGCTACAATGGAAAAATTAATGGAGTCATAGATATTTTTGACATATTATTTTCCTACCTCGATTGTAGTGAAATTAACTCCAACGGGATAGGTTTTTTTATCTAGAAGATGTGTTTAAAATTCTAGCTTGATCCAACTATCGGATTGATGGGAAATATGAGGAATGGGAGCTAGGGCACAAAATGGAGTTTTTTTATATTAATAATCTAGGGAATCATTTGATATTATGTGAATTTCTTCTTTATGGTATCTAATAATGAGGAAGTCTGAAAAAAATCTCACCTCAATCAGTGCTTCGGATTGTGAGATATGAGCATTTCACCATTTTCATTACGAAGTCATTGGACGATGAATGAACATGGTGTTTGCTGAAAAAGCAAGGTTTTTGGTGATATATAAGAAATTAGGAAGAGGAATGGATTAAAATGCAAGGGTGAAGTCATGGAAGCAGTAAATGATGGTGAAAATGGAGATTTATGATAGTAAGGGTTTGTGCGTGCATGGGCATAAGAAGAAAGTAGAAACAACAACAAAAATGCAAAAAGTTATATTTTTTTCATCCTTGGAATGGGCACAATTTTTTGTCCCAATAATCCCAAAATTTTGGGACATTTGGTTTGAAAAAGTGCACCCTTGCCTCATTGGTCTAAGTGGCATTAACTAATTTGTCATTGAGAAATTGGCCAAAAATCACTTAAATCATCTCGAGGGCCAAAACATGGTCACATGGGTGACCTGGGAAGGGGTTGAGCATGGGTGGAGAAAATTGTCCCAACCATCCCAAAATTTGGGAGTTGTTGTAAAAATTTCATCCCCTTCCCATTGGTCCACGTGGCGAAGTGTGATTTGATGAAGCGAAGAGGGAGGGGGCTAGAAAAATGGTGCATGGGGCTTACTTGGGTAGTTTGGGCTCAAAAGAGGTCATATCATGGTCCAAGGGGATACATGGGAGATGGGAGAATTTTTTTATCCCAAAAGTCCCAAATTTTTGGGATTCTTGGTACAAAAATTTGCGCCACCACCTGGGCTTGACATGTGTCCACCAAAAAATTTAACTTGTGGAGCTTACTTGGGGAACAACTTTTTGAAAGCATAACTTGAGCTTCGAAGGTATTTTCATGTACTTATCTATATTAAATTGACTGGAAATGGAATTTTGAAAATAATGGGAGGGGTTTCATACCTTTATTCTACCATCAACCTCCTAAAAATAATAATTTCTTTGAGGCTCATAAGTTGTGTATGTTAAAATCAATTTATGGGTAGAAATTTAGTGTCTTGTGAAAAATGTGAAACCTCCATCCTCCAGATATATGAAATAAATTTCCAATCATGTTTTATTTTACTCTCAAATATTCATGGAGCTCCAGAATCATGTCCCAAATCTCGGGGTTTTTTATACACTACTGTGTTCGCTTCACCCTCTAGGACCCACTTTTGTTGAAACTATCCCAAAACCTCTAAAACTTCCCAAAATATTCCAAAACTAGTAGCACAATTTTATTATCTCTCATATATGCCTCCTTGATTAATTTTAGCCTTTTAATCAACTCGTGGGGTGTGTGCCAACCTTAGGAAGACTAGAAAATAGCCTTTCTTAAGCTTCTCAAAGAGCCTATCTTGAAGAATCTTATCTTGGAAGTGCTTGAATGGACTTGATATCCATAAATCACCTATGGACATGATGAAAAATACATTGTAGAACTTGGAAGGATGTGATAGGACTAATACGGGGGTTAGGATGATCTGGAGGAGGGCTTGGGATGACCTTTAAGCAAAAAAACCATGGTAGGGTATGGTTGTCATGCTTTCAAGTGTGAATTTTTCCCTTGCAAAACTCATGACAACAACACAGTCTTGCATAGTTCTCCACTTTCTCATACATTAGGGTATCTATATTTGACCTCAATTTGTAAAAACATATAAGATACCTCAATGAAAAGATCATCATGTTTGAGCTTTACAGACAACTTACCTATATGAATGGAAGTTTCAAAAGTAGGAAAAATAAAGGTGTGTATTTCCCTATCTCTCTGGGGATTTTCTCTTTTAAGTCTCTTGTTGATGCATAAAATTTGGAAGCCTCTTTCTCATATTTGAATCTCTATTCCTACACTTCAAGATCCAACTTTGATAGAGCACCCCCAATATGTTTCATATCCATGACTTGCACCATGTTCCACAAATTGAGGACTATTGGATGAGTTTTTATGGTGATATTGAGGATAGGAAAAGATATCATATGAGGATGATAGTAGGGAAATGAGGAGATTTTTTTTTTATTGGTTTTAAGAGGGAATTGATGATGATGGAACTAAGTTGTATGACCCCGAGTATCAAGATGTGAAAGCTTCACCTCTCCCGCAAGTTTCTTGGAGCATATGAGAATCACGGGATATCTAGGAATAGACCAAGGAAGTGATTTGGAAATCTAGAGAGTGGTTCAATAAAAATAAAGTTGAATTTATTGAGTCGGGATGTCTCCAAACTCTCAATAGATAGACATCTCCCTATATACTTTGAAGGCAATTGAGAAAGCTTTGAGTTGAGTCATTCGAAAGGTCCACAAAAAGAAATTCAATAGAATCGAGCCGGATCACTATAAGAGGCTACAAAAGAAGCCAAAAGTAACTTAATAACCTAAGGAAGGTATGAAATAAGGTAATTTATCAGCCTTAACCACCAATCCTTCAAAGAACTCAAAGCATTTCTTCTTCTCGCAGTTGAGTCTATTCAACCGCCCCAAGATGCACCTTCTCAACAGAACAAGAAATTTCCATCATGCCCAACACTGAGCCTGAAGAAAATGAAACATTCTCATGGGTACATGATATGATTGGAGGAGATAATCATATGGTCTACCTGAGCGGTGATCCCATATTTCCAGGCTATATCCACAATGGTGAAAGAAAAGAAAGGGAAGAAATCTCAAATTACCTCCCACTTTTTAACAACACTTTGAAACCAATACATGGAGGTATCTCAACCTAAAGTCATCAATCTTATCAATGAGATGACCCCATATGATTACAAGATCAACACCATTCCACTTGGACTAGAAACACACGAGGGAGATGCTCATCTATTTAAGGAGTCTTCCACTTGCCTTCTCATGAGAAACTAGGAGTATAAGGAAATAATTGATCAATTGGAAGACCATATAAGGACCCTCACCTCATACATACAAAAATTTATGTATCCGAATGCTTCCCCATCTCGCCTAGCCAAGGATGTTAGTCAATCAATAACTTTGACCAGAATCCATCGAAAGGCACAAGGCTTGACCATGCGGGGAAAGATAAAAATATAAATGGGTAAGCAAGATTATAGAAAAAGGAAAAATATTACTTCCTAATATCCTTTCACTATTCAAGTACATGAGTGGGTAAGTGCAAGAAGTTGATGGACAAATATAGGGTCATCCGTGGACGTCATATTGCAAAAACAACAAAATCTCAACTTGTAGGGATTATTAGCTATACACGCACTCTAAATTAGAAAAATTTATATAAATATGAATCGTAGAATTTGGAATCTAGTTTCTAAAATACTAATTTTTTAAAAAAACGGACAAGTTTAGCTATATTAAACACTTAAAATTATATGACTTAGTTTTTTTTTTGAAAAAACTTATAAGATTGTAGTCCGTTTGCCCACATTTTGGATGACCAAATCTTGTTATTTTTTTCCTTTGGTGAAACGTTAGATGTAGTTGTCTATCTTGGGATGGATTTTATTTTGTATTTTTTTAGCAATATTTTTTTATGATTTTTTCCGTGAAAGTGGTCTGAAAATATTTAGAAAACGGAGCGCTTTCCGTTTGCCCGCCATAACTATATCAAAAATATCGAAATCAAATATATATATTTTTTAACGTGTATAGAATTTGTCCACGCTTGGGATGGTATAAGTTTTATCATATTTTGATAAGCGAAACAAAAGTTACAGTCTTAAACGTAGACATGAACATTCACGGAAAAAATGTCTTAAAGACCTATTGTTAGTAAAAAATTATAAAATGATATTTATCTTATTCTATTCACTTTAAAAACAATATTTCTATGAAGCTAAGAGTCTCCCCTACGCGATGGCACCATTTTTGTGAAATGTTTTCAATTTTTAGCATGGTTCAAGTCTTTGGAAGAGCAGATTTGAGGTTTTTTGACCTTTTACACTTCATAATGACCTTCCATAGCTTTGGTTGGGGAAAAACAAAGATTTTCCGAGGCTTAGGTTCGGCAGATAGATCCGCGATCGCGGTTTATAAAAGATTGTGGTTTTTAACATAAATCGATGAGTGTGTTTTTAACATAAAACCGAAGCAGATAGATCGCTATCATGGTTTATAAAGCATGATTGAGGTTTTTAACATATTTACACATCACGGTTTATAAACCATGATCGCGGTTTACTCATGTGTTCATAAATCATATTTACACACATCCCAATGTCTGAATTACCATGTGATTTTTACTCTCTGACCTTACCGTATGAATTACTGTGAAATTTTATCTTTTTCTACACGTTTTTCTTATCACCGGAAGCAAAACATCATGGGAGACAAAAACGAAGTCAAAAAAGGAAGTCATTAAGTAAAAAAACACCAAATGAATTAGAGGCCAACAAAATTCAAAATGTTGAGTGAATGCGGAAACTTCGTGAATCTAGAAGAGGTTCATCTTCAATCCCAACTATTGTAAGCAATGAAGAACTAGGTAATGTTTCTACTGTCAATGTTGAAGTTGAATTAAATACTCGTGATGAAGAAGTTTTTACTGTCAATGTTGAAGAAGAATTAAATACTCATGATGTAGCAAATGTTGAAATTGAAGGAGACAATGAAAATGTGAATAAGGAAATTCATGTTGAAACTGTAGACAAGCAAAATTTGACAAAAACACCTCCTAGGATTTTACGTAAGAAACCTAATTTTTTTATTGAAATTGATGAAAACATTTTGAAACCAATGTCTGAAAAACTTTCTGAATGACAAATTAGAAGAAAAGCCACTGAAATTTGGGATAATCATTTTGAAATTTTAAATGATTCCCAAAGATGTCAGTTGTTGGTTAGTTTGATGAAATTGATTAAAATGAGACCTACATTAAACACCTTAGGATTGACAACATCTAATATACGTGGTCAAACCTCTACAATTGTTGAAAACCTTCATGATGCATATCACATTGTTGGTGTCAAGAGACGCACTAGGGATAGTAATATTGTGCGTCGTGTACTTGCTACTAGTGTTGTAAGTGAATCAATAAAAAAACAACGTTTGATTACGCAAACAAGTTGAATGTTGCAAGTTAATCGAAAAACTCTAATGAAAGCAATTGAAAGACGTAATATCCTTCAATCACTCAATAATGCCGATTTTTGGGCATTTTCTGCTAGAGCACCGCGTAAGGACAAAAATAATTCTGATGCTATAAGAGAAGTTATTAAATTTTGGCATGATAACACTAGAGTTTCACCTAATACAAGAGATGTTATAAAATGGAGAGTTGGTTCTACTAATCGTGAACCACATCCAAAGCATTTCTTAGATATGACTCAAACTCAATTTTTTCGTAAGTTTGAACAAGAGAATCTAGAAATTAAAATTAGTCAACATTTTTTTGAAATGTTGAAACCATTCTATGTGAAAATCAACCATGCTCGCACCACTTGTTGTTGTAGGCAACATGTTGAATTTGCGATGCATTATGCTAAATTTTTACGTATTCATTCTAATTTTCATTATGAAACTATGTTATCTGAATGTGGTGTTCAAGTTCCACCAATATCTTCCAGGGATTTCATTCCTACTATATTTTGTGAAAAAGAAGTTGGACAATTTTTTTATAGTCAGGATTGTTTAGATGGAAGTTGTAGTACATGCGGCGGATTACCTAAATTGGAAAGTTGCATCCATGAGCAAATTGAAGGTACAATAGGACATAATTTAGTTGAGTTTGATAAATATAAATCAGTTGCATACCAGTTGAAAGATGGAAAAGAGTCGAAATGGTGTGAGCTAGTTACAGAACAAATGCCCATTTTCTAATTTATGAGAAAATTTAAGGATGAAATTGTTTATGAGTATGCGAGGCATACACATAGAGCTCGATGGTTGGATGAACAATTCAAGCTATGCAAAGACACATTTCCTATTGGTACTATTGTTTCAGTGGTCGATTTTGTAGAGAATTACACATTACAACCACAAATGGAGGTTCAATCGCAATATTACAACTCAGTACAAGTTGCCATTTTTGTGCATATAGCATTTCTACATTCTCTTGATAGTACAGAGAATGATCAAAATTTTTTAAGAGAGTACCACTTTTATATCAGTGATGATCATACTCATTCTATTGAATTTGTGCAAGGGTGTTTCTAGTTATTTTATGGAAACTTGTCGATAGGGACATCCACTTCAAACAACATTATATATGGTCGAGATAATTACACGTCTAGTTTAAGAATGCATGAATGTTTTATTGGATGAGAAGAATGCACGTCAAGATGGGTGTGCAACATATTTGGAGTTTCATTTGAGAAATTTGGACATGGAAAAGGAGAGCATGACGGTGCAAGGGCATGTGTGAAAAGAGCTCTTGCAAGAGAAGAGTTGAAGTACAAAGATGGTGCTAAATTAAAAGATGCAAAGAGCATAGTGGAATGGTGTATTGACAACATGGCCCGAGGTTCTCAAGAAAATTCCACAATTCACAGATATTTTTGGTTGATAGAGGAACAACATATTGCTAACTACGAGGATTGTATGACACTCACTGGGTCAGTGATATGCACTCATTTTGTAGCTCAGACGCTACTTCGTGGGCCGTATGGACAAGAAAGTTGACATGTTTTTGTGCATCTTGTATCGAATTTGTCACTGCTGAGTGTGATTCACAAGAATGGGTGGAAGGATGGATTTGTAGGCCTCTAACTCCGCTTCCTAGTTATCAACCTCCACAAGCATTACGACTTGTTTCTGCAGATGAAGTTACAACATCCAAGGACTTTGATGAAATTTTGATTTTGGTGCGACAAGGTATTTATGGTTATTTATTTAATTTTTGTATTGAGTTATGTCCATTGAAATTTTAATATGTAATTTAAATTTGAGTTGTTCAACCTTGGTTATTTTTTTGTAGGACATGTGTTTGCAGTAATTGTGACAGAAGACAATGAAGAAGGAACAAGACTATTTCTTATGTCGTTGCATCGAGGAAAGAAAGAAGTTGACTTCTCCTATTATAGATGGCGAAGATATTGAGTATCCTATAGGGTCAGTGGTAGTTACTGGAACTTGGCTTCGACGGTATCCATTAAAAAACTCCTCTGTTTGGGTGTTTGAAGACTTTGAGACACACAGGAAAATACTCTTATATTCACATCTAGTTCTAGCGACAAATATTCAGTTGTATAGATATCGAGGAAGGCCTAATAACAAGATTCTTTGGAAGGTTCGAGAGTCAGATCATGAAGCAATCTTGTCTGCTATTTAGAGTAGATCCGATCCTGATGGTTCATTGGAATGAATTTACAATGCTCATGTCTAGTATATATAATTTCTTTTCAATATATATATATAATTTTTAGTTTAAAGATCTAGATTTAAGTTTGAATATATTTTATTTTAAATTTGTGTATTTTGTACATATATAGATAGTATATGGTTTTGATTTGAAACTTAAATTTCTTTGACTAACACTTTTATGTTTAGGTTAGTGGTGCCAGAAAAGCTTCCACCTTCACGTGGTTGGCACTGTTAGTAGAGAATTTTAAATTCTCGAAGCTAAGAGAAGCTTTCATTGTTTGAAAAAGTTGTAAATTTTGAAAAAATTTTGAAAAAGTTGTAAATTTTGAAAATGTTGTAAATTTTGAAAAAGTTGTAAATTTTGAAAATTTTGAAAAGTTGTAAATTTTGAAAATGTTGTAAATTTTGAAAATGTTGTAAATTTTGAAAAATGTTGTAATTTTGAAAAAGTTGTAAATTTTGAAAATGTTGTAAATTTTGAAAATGACTCCCCAAGTGTTTACAAGACCATACCTACGTGTGCACAAAATGAGAAGGAAAAAAACGAGAGAGGCTATTTAGAGGGTCCCTACGCTGAGGTTCGGATCAGATGAGGCCTCTCTAGGTGCCATGGAGTCGAGTAGTCACCCGTCGAAGTTGAACGATATTTTGGTCTCAGGGCTCTTAAGGGACTACGCCCGAATGAAGTAGCCGGAAGCAACGACCCTTTTGCACCAAAACACCACCTCCTCTAGCATTCACACTAGCCACCGGATGTGCAAGACAGCGTAGTTCGGTTTGGTGCCACGACCCACCGTTTGCAAAATATAGCGTTTGACAACCTTACACTGGCTCCAACTGCACTATTTCGCGCATTTGCAAACAATAGGACAGCGAGAGCACCAAAATGAGAAGGAAAAAACTGAGAGAGGCTATTGTAGAGGGTCCTATGCTGAGGTTTCGGATCAGACGAGGCCTCTCTAGGTGCCACGGAGTCTGAGTAGTCACCGTCGAAGTTGAACGATATTTTGGTCTCAGGGCTCTTAAGGGACTACGCCGAACGAAGTAGCCCGGAAGCAACGACCCTTTTGCGCACCAAAAACACCACCTCCTCTAGCATTCACCTAGCCACCTGAGATGTGCCGGTGTAGTCGGTTTGGTGCCACGACCCACCGTTTGTAAAATATAGCATTTGACAACCTTACACTAGCTCCAACTGCACTATTTCACGCGTTTACAAAAATAAAGGACAAGAGAGCACCGAAATGAGAAGGAAAAAACCGAGAGAGGCTATTGTAGAGGGTCCCTATGCGAGGTTTTGGATTAGATGAGGCCTCTCTAGGTGCCACGGAGTCCGAGTAGTCACCGTCGAAGTTGAACGATATTTTGGTCTCAGGGCTCTTAAGGGACTACGCCCGAACAGAAGTAGCCGGAAGCAACGACCCTTTCGCGCACTGAAAAACCACCTCCTCTAGCATTCACCTAGCCACCTAGATGTTTGGCGGCATAGTTGGTTTGGTGCCATGACCCACCGTTTGCAAAATATAGCGTTTGACAACCTTACACTGGCTCCAACTGCACTATTTCACACGTTTGCAAACAATAGGACAACGAGAGCACCGAAATGAGAAGGAAAAAAACTGAGAGAGGCTATTGTAGAGGGTCCCTACGCGAGGTTTGGATTAGATGAGGCCTCTCTAGGTGCCATGAGTCTCGAGTAGTCACCGTCGAAGTTGAACGATATTTTGGTCTCAGGGCTCTTAAGGGACTACGCCCGAACGAAGTAGCCTCGGAAGCAATGACCCTTTCGCGCACCAAAAAACCACCTCCTCTAGCATTCACCTAGCCACCGGACATGCCTGTAGTCGGTTTGGTGCCATGACCCACCGTTTGCAAAATATAGCATTTGACAACCTTACACTGGCTCCAACTGCACTATTTCACGCGTTTGCAAACAATAGGACAACGAGAGCACCGAAATGAGAAGGAAAAAACTAAGAGAGAGGCTATTGTAGAGGGTCCTATGCCGAGGTTTGGATTAGATGAGGCCTCTCTAGGTGCCACAGAGTCTGAGTAGTCACCCGTCGAAGTTGAACGATATTTTGGTCTCAGGGCTCTTAAGGGACTACGCCCAAACGAAGTAGCCGGAAGCAATGACCCTTTCACGCACCAAAACACCACCTCCTCTAGCATTCACCTGGCCACCGGATGTGTCGGCATAGTCGGTTCGGTGCCATGACCCACCGTTTGCAAAATATAGCGTTTGTGACCTTACTTGCTGCTCCAATTGCACTATTTCACGCGTTTGCAAACAATAGGACAACGAGAGCACCGAAATGAGAAGGAAAAAAAGAGAGGCTATTGTAGAGGGTCCTACTATGTCGAGGTTTTAGATTAGACGAGGCCTCTCTAGGTGCCATGAGTCGAGTAGTCACCGTCGAAGTTGAACGATATTTTGGTCTTAGGGCTCTTAAGGGACTACGCCCGAACGAAGTAGCCGGAAGCAACGACCCTTTCACGCACCAAAACACCACCTCCTCTAGCATTCACCTAGCCACCCGGATGTGCTGGCATAGTCGGTTTGGTGCCATGACCCACCGTTTGCAAAATATAGCATTTGACAACCTTACATTGGCTCCAACTGCACTATTTCACACGTTTGCAAACAATAGGACAATGAGAGCACCGAAATGAGAAGGAAAAAACCGAGAGAGGCTATTGTAGAGGGTCCCTACACTGAGGTTTTAGATTAGACAAGGCCTCTCTAGGTGCCATGGAGTCCGAGTAGTCACCGTCGAAGTTGAACGATATTTTGGTCTCAGGGCTCTTAAGGGACTACGCCCGAACGAAGTAGCCGAAGCAACGACCTTTTTCACGCACCAAAACACCACCTCCTCTAGCATTCACCTAGCCACCTAGATGTTCTGGTGTAGTCGGTTTGGTGCCACGACCCACCGTTTGCAAAATATAGCATTTGACAACCTTACACTGGCTCCAACTGCACTATTTCACGTGTTTGCAAACAATAGGACAGCGAGAGCACCGAAATGAGAAGGAAAAAACTAAGAGAGGCTATTGTAGAGGGTCCCTATGCCGAGGTGTTGGATTAGATGAGGCCTCTCTAGGTGCCATGGAGTCTGAGTAGTCACCCATCGAAGTTGAACGATATTTTGGTCTCAGGGCTCTTAAGGGACTACGCTCGAACGAAGTAGCCCGGAAGCAACGACCCTTTTGTGCACCGAAACACCACCTCCTCTAGCATTCAACTGGCATTCTCTAGATAGTGGGCTTGAGAACTTGAGTCTCATCTACATTCACCGACTTGGCCAAGAGAATGGGTTTCCTCAAGTGGTTATGGATTCCACCAATGTACTTGGAGATATTTTCCCATTTAGACAACTTTCTTCCAAAACTCGTCGGTGTACTCTTGCACATCTTGGCCTTGTTTTTTCTGAGATATTTTCAATACATGGACCTCTCTTCATCGTAACAAATATGATAGAATTTATTTTTGATTGGCCTCTTAAATTCATCCCACTTAGAAATAGGTGGAAGATTCTTAACAACCAAGGAATGAACATAGCTTCAAAACTAGGTTAAAGCATGAATGGTTAATTTTAACCTTGAAAATGAAATTTATTGACTCTCATTGATTTGATGCAAATTGAAATATACCTCAATTTGAGTTAGCCAATGGTCTAACTTATCGGCATTCATGTCCCCATCATAAGGCTAAATTTATATCTTCACCTTCTCTTTGAATGGAGGAGGAGTAAGTTTGGTATGGGGTTGTTCTTCCCATGATGGACTAAATATTTCCCATAGACAAGGAAATATTTCCCACATATTTGGATAGACTTGCCACATCTGCCTCCATCTTGTAGAAACGTTCTTCTTCAGTCTCATGTGCATCTCACTACGAGCCATGTTTCGTATTCCTTGCTTCCACTTCTTGGTGGAAATATCTTCTTCAAAAGGAATGAGGATACCTTCATCACTTTCACTACCCTTCTGGGTGAGGGGTATCTAACTAAAAATGTCAACACAAGTTAAACCACACAAAAACACTTGATCTTAAAATCTCTGATCCATAAACTGCATCTTTTAAACAATAAATGGATCTTATCTTAGTGATGATAAATGAACAATTACCAAAGTTATTATTATCCAGTATGTTATGAAATAATCATTCATACAATACTGAAATTTAGATATGCAAGACAAGGAGACAAGAATTTTATCCTAGAGAAACCCAATGTGGGAAAAACTCTAGCTAGGTAAGAAATTTATTCACTTCACTATATAAATCTCCAATACAATACAATACAAGATCACTACCAAAAGATGTCCTTTAACAAGGATTTAAGATCTCTCTACTTGCATCACTTGTTTATAACCCTCAACGAGAAAGAACTTAGTTGTCTATGAACAAAACCAGAACAATTTGAAAACTTTCCCCCTTTTCTCACACTTGAATTCACTCCAAATGACTTACTTAGATGATTAAATGTGCTTGCATTTATAGTTGTTATATCCAAGGATGAAAGGAGATGAGAAACAAACTGGTTTGGGAAGTCCAAACATTTTCAACTATTTAGATTCCCATTTTGGCATCGTCAAGGACAAAATCACTACTTTCTACAGGAGGTGTTTGCATAATCACCGTGGCAATTACGTAACTGCTGGTGCCTATAGATAGCAGTCCCGCAACTGCTACTCTGTGAAGAGAAGCGGTTCCGCAACCGTCGGTAATTGTGTAACCGCCACAGTCAATACACAAAATATAATAAGAATCATCGTCAACCTGACTTCGCCATTTTCCATAACGATGAACATGTTGAGGGTATATTTTCCAAGTTTCAAAAAGTAAATACATATAATTTGGTACTTCTAGATCTATTTTTTGGATCATACTCACGCTTTAATAATTTAATACTTTGTCAATATCAATGTTGTGTCCAAGCCTATTTGCAATGAAGAGACGATTTGGAACATATTAAGAATGTAAACTTAATCAAACTGGAAATAACACAACTTCCATGATTAAAGGATCTATTCTGAATTTATTTAAGATAGTAAGAACTGGGGACAATACTTCTAATTCTATGATCATGAAAACATAAACATACATGAATGAAAATATTGTCTAGATAATTCAAGCACATTAATACTAGAAGTAAAAAACATTAGAATAGCTGAACAAGAAATAAATAAAACTTCCATTCACATCGGAGAGGAGTGGCCCTTGCTCCTTCCCTCTGATCTGGTTACTAATGTGTACTCAAAAACACAATTTATTCTAGAATCATGTTCTTTATTTATCAATTGTTCAGTTTACAGTACTCTTATTATCTTTCTTCAATGTCCAACCATTTATTCTATAATGATATAAATAGAAGGATATCATACATGCAATGAAATCAAATCAAACATATATAGTTCAGATTTATCGTTATGAAAACCAACACACATGGATATATATAAGAATCAAACAAAGTGTGCTCCAGACGCACGTCTCTGAAAATATATATGTATAAGTTCATAATGTATGTGTACATCTCGAACTAAGTGTGTCATAATGTACATATGGGACCACATGCGGTCAAAAAGGCTATATATATACAATGGACTATGAATCTACTCATGACCACATATGTACATCCAGGTGGACTATAAATCTACTCATGAAACATCTTCCCTCTCTTCGCCTGCTAGAAGTAGCACGTCCACGACCTGGGGATGTAGTGGAGGGAGATGCCACTATGGATTTCATCCGTGTGGTCCTAGGTGTCTCTAAGCATGCCTGCAACCTAACCTGCACATTCATAAACAACAAGTTTTTAACACCCAAAATTTTAAAATACATTCAAAATTTAGAAACTTGTACAATTTAGTTAAAATGCATGTGAAATCTTACCGCAATGTCATGATCCCTATCAATTTGTTGTTGACGCATCGCAAGGACAACAATAGACTCACGAGGGGTAAGCTACATACAAATAATTAATTTTCAAATTAAATATTTCACATATACATACAAAATTTGA
The DNA here is from genome assembly GCA_018340775.1 of Taxus wallichiana var. yunnanensis. Taxonomy (NCBI): domain Eukaryota; kingdom Viridiplantae; phylum Streptophyta; class Pinopsida; order Cupressales; family Taxaceae; genus Taxus; species Taxus wallichiana. The sequence continues at coordinate 4,018,727 of CM031235.1, read as the reverse complement.
TATTGTAGATTTAAGTTTAATAAGAAATAATGAACCTCCAAAATTTAACAAATTTAAAAAAATTGTACCTCAGTTAGTGGATCTGTAGATGCTATGGTAGTATCTACAACAGACCTCCACAGTCTGCATATATGGAGGAGTCTCTCTAGCAGTCATAAGCTATACAAAAAACATGTACAAATCAATATTAAAATCTACATGACAGAGGTCCAAAGCATGTAATCCACGTGAACTTCCAGTAATTAGAAACAAAGTGTAAAGAGATTTACTAACCTGCGTAAAACTCATGTGAGGCGTGCCAGTAGCCTCAGTTCCCTGAGCAGATGATGACCCACTGGCTCCTGTGTATAAAAGAGAAAAATATTAATACATGTACAACATACACGTGAAACATTATAATAATAATCTAGTGCAATCAAATGAAATTAAAAATGTAAGTTTGTACAACTTGAAACTTACGTTTGAAACATGCCCAGCCATAGTAGCTAGCATGTCGACGCCGGATGTTTCCTTCACCGGCTCTTGCTATTTAAAATAAAATAAAAAATTAGTTTTTTACATGTATGTACAATCATATATATATATATATATATATATATATATATATATATATATATATATTAATATCTCAAACATGTGAATTAAACTATATATATATATATATATATATATATATATTTAAATTTATTTGAAATTTACCTGTGAAAGACCAATATCAGTGGCACCAGTTCCAAAAACATTCCCCAACATCTCATCTATAGAAAAGAAATCATGTGAACCAGCAAATGATGTCTCGCCTGCAGTGCATATGGCACCACATGATCCACAGTGGTGTGGTGCACTAGAACTGGCAGCGCCTCCACCAACATCACCAGATGTAATCTGGTCACTATGTTGGGTGAGAGTGTCAGTGAGCTCCCTCAATGCATGCAATGTATCAATCTCCACAACCTCCTTCACTGTAGGAGGGATAATCGAAAGGCAGTGGGGGTTTTGGGGCATGGGGGATCCTAGGATGACCTACGTGTGCACCAGGTCTGCTCTGTGCAGAGCCACCTCCTCGACCAAAAAAGTCAGAAAAGTCAAAATAATTTGGGACCTCATTGAGCACGAACTCGCAATATAATTTCTTCAAAAAATAAAGAGGAACCTCATTGTTGTTGCATGGTGGATAATCAAAAACCATCCACCATCGGTCCCAAAAATTGTTTTTGATTCTGTCATCATGGCACCAATGGATTGGGAACCATTTGTAAGTAACTGTAGGGGGCATTGGTTCTAGGGTCGGTAAATAATGCACAAATGAGGTCTTTTCCAATTTTTTTGTCTTTTTGGCCGCATGGGATAGTTTATCCACATACCACCACCTATAGTCACTTCTAAAGGTGTTCCATCTATGTATTTGGTTGGTTGTAGACTCGACTTCGCCAATCAATGTTTGTAATGTATTGGCTAAAGTCATGCGGGATGGATTTGTAGCATGATTTTGTCTTATAGTTTGAATTAGGTTCTCAATGACAATTTTATTTTCTCGGATTCTTCCAATGATATTATCTTGCGTTCCTGCTGGCTCAGTGGGGACAGAAGGAGCCACAGGAGGCGGATCTATGTTTGGAGGAGGGTTTTGAGGAATGTTCGGAGGGTTTTGAGGAATGTTCGGTGGGTTTTGAGGAATGTTTTGATGGTTTGCATGATTTTGAGCTTTCCGACCAACTGATAAAACAAGAAAATTGTATACATAAACAAACATTTCAAAAAACCCATGAAAATAAAAAAAAACCTAAAATGTAAAAAAAAAAAACCTAAAATGCAAAAAAATGATTACAATCGGGGACTTACCTCCTCGTCTTGGTGGCATGGTTGAATCTATCGCTATCCAGAAGTCCGATGAGCAATTTTGAGGTGGTATTCAAAGCGCGAGTGAAAAATGTTTAGGAAAAATCATGGTTTGAAATGAAAAATGAGGAAAATAAGGAGTCATGGGACTGCTAAATTTTGTCTCAGAGTTCCGCGATCGCGGTTTATAACCGCGCTCGTAGTTCTAAACTATGATCGTGGTTTTAGGTTTAGTAATTACCAGAACCTAGAATTCGGAACGCGAATTTATAAAAAACCACGATCGCGGTATGTAAACCGCGATCGCGGTTCCTTTATTTTGGGTTTTTATGTAAATGATCTTTTGTGTTCTTTCAATTTTATTTGACAATGAGATCACATTTTTAAAGATTCTAGGATGTTAATTTTGAGATACATTATGTCTAGGAAAATTCAAAATACCTAAAAATGAACTATGGAATTAATGATTTTGTTGTTAAGAAGTTTGAGTTCATGAATTTTTGAGTGCGAGATTCATCTTAATTGATTATGTATTTAAGGGATATTCTTAAGGATGGAAGTTCAACCGCTACATGTAAAATGGATTCACAACCATAAACAAAGGAGAATGGGGTAGCTCTTTAAGGTGTTCAATAAGATATGTGATAATCCCAAAGAGAAGGGTAAATTTGGGTGTGCTAATTTCACCCATGTCATTGATTGATGAGTTTTTCCATTATAGTTTTTAATTTTTTATTGGCTTCTTTACTTTTCCATTAATTAATTTATTTGACGATAAATTCACAATTAAAGTTGCAAAAATGGTTTCGTAAGGATAGGTTTCCGGGTAAAATTGTCATAGCTATGTATGTATGTAGAAGTCTTGATAGGTGGGAATCATCGGTGATTATATGCATCTAAGATCAATCGCTGGAAGCATAATGGACATGGAAGGTTGCATTATCACAAGTTTCCAAAGTTGTAATTGTGTTTCAACAAGAAGGCTAGAGATCTTAGGCATATGAGCTAAAAATTGGAATAATAGAATCAAGATCAATGGTGTTCAATGATGGACCCTCATATGTGGTAAATCACTTATATCAGGGGTTGAAAAAGACTTCAGTAGTGAGGTCAAGCTCTCATTATATTTTTGAAGAAATTGGTTTTCCATAACAGGTTCAATGTCTGTTTGAACTCATGGATCTTGAAAAATTGAAGAAGTGATGGATTGGTTTGTACTTAGAGAGTCTTGACTTTTGTTGTCATGATCTTCTGGAATTTTAGCATGTACAAGAGTTTTGATAGTAGTCAACTCTTCATGAAATTTGTGTTAGTTGATGTGTCTTTAGTTGCAAGAGCTTTTTCATCAAGATCTAAAGAGATGGAGTTTATCGTCAATTAATTCGTGGACGTAATTCTTAAATCACACACATCTATCTTTGTGGTGACCATCAATGTAATGAAATTCAAAGCGTGTGTTAGGTTTGTACAAATATGCTTAGGTTCCCCTTAGAAAAGGGTTTTTGATTGGATATATTATCCTTTTAGCCACTTTTAGTTGATGAAAACACTAGAGACAATTTCTCTAAGGGGTGTAAATCCAGATTTTTCACATTAATTGAGTGATGTCCTCATTAGGTTGTAAAAATTTTTATTTGGCTTTTCAAGTTATTGTTCTAAGTTGAGTAGCATGGTCATCATTATTCTTTTGTTGTCATCTTAGTAAGTTATTCTAATAACCTTTTGCATGATGTTTTACATGAATCCATCATTTTTGAAAGACAGGGGAATGAAGAAAGACATGATGAAGAATTTAACCTAGTGATTTTGATCCTTTTTTTTTCTCATCTTAACTAAGCATTAACAAGTGAGGCTATAAGGAGCAAGATCAAGAAAGACACTCGAGACAAATATGATGTATCTCAAATAGGATATAATGAATATGGTTTGGATATTTCTTAAACAATCTTAGGGAGTCGCAATGTAATGAGTACACTCAAACAAGGTACTCAATACAAGTGGGGTATAACTCAAACAAGTTATGCTGAATATTTTGATTCTTTGGCTTAAATGTTTTCTTGACATGTAAGGAGTACACTTAAATAAGGTACTTGAACTGAAGTGGGGTACAAATCAAACAAGCCATGATGAATTTTTTGATTGGTTTAGCTTAAACAATCTTAGAATGATAACGTAGGGATTACACTCAAAAAATGTGTGATATGAGTGCTATGATATAGCTCAAATATTAGATATGAGGAATTTTCTAGATGAATTTTAAACAAGATCATCACCTGATGATATAAAGAGTGAACTCAAACAAGTCACTCGATATCGCCTTTAATATAACTCGAAATAAACTATGAAGGATTCATTTGGATGAAACTTAAACAAAGTTTACAATTGATTATATAATTAGTGAATTCAAACAATTCAGTGTAGGCTTTCATAATTTTGATATATTCATCTCTCCTGAAACAAGCCTTGGAAATTTAGATTAGAGCAAGTTAAGCTTATCATCTTTAGAGTAGATTGTGAAATCAAGAACGGCTTTCAATATAAACATTTAGATATTTGTTTGTTGATTGATTCAATCTTTTTCGATACCGATGCAACTTGAGAAATGTTTTATGGAACACACTAAGACTTGAAAATTACAACAAACACATTTGTTCATCAAAATTTTATGATATATAAACTGATAAACAAACTTGTTTTTAATCAACAAGTATTCGTGTTCATTTGATTGGTTTGGCTCAAGAATTAGATCCATCTAGATTAATCATTTTTATGCAACATGTAGTATGTTGTGAAAAGGGAAGATGCAAGCTCTTATCACTCCAAAAAGATGCATCCTCCGATATACCCTAGTCTTGCTATACCTAATTCGGACAGGGAGATAATTGGTATCGGGAGCCCTTAGAGTACTAGAGGAGACTCACCAATTCTTACATACCTACTTTGGAGTGAATCACCACATCCAAGGCAAGCTTTATGAAAAGGTGGAAGGTGATGGGGGATGGAAGTGTATATGGTGTCCTTATTTCTCCCCAAAGATTGAAAAGGGGACGATGCCCGTAATCCCTTGTTAAAACTATTTTAGGTGTTACTCTTAGTAGTCTCAATCATGATAACATTACCAGTGAAAGGACCAGAGGCAATGTAGATAACAAATGTTGTTTGAGACTAGTTCTCACTTCGTAATGAAAATGAAAATTTTGGTGGTGCATGGTAATGAATTCCACGTCACCAATGTGTTAGGAATAAGAGATAAAATATGGAATAATCCCTTACGTAATCGCAATAGTAGAAACTAATATGCAAAAATATTACAGATCTCAAATAAAAGTGAATAAATAACACAACACAAGAGAGACAAGATTTAACGTGGTTCACCCAATTTGGGCTACGTCCACCAAGAATCACTTGCTCATATTTTATTACAAGCCTCCACTCTCTCAATACAATACCAGATCCGTTTGGAGCTATGCTCAACAAATCTCTACAGTAATTCACACCCGAATTCAAAACACATCGCAATACATTTGCTTGTATATCTATCATATGCATAAGACCATATAAATAGACAATTGCTTAAGAGTTTGATACAAAACCATGGGTATCAAAACAATGGGAAAAAAAAAACCGTCCCAGGTAAAATGGGAAAAAACCAATGGGTATCAAAACAATGGGTACCGAAAAACCATGGGCCCAAAAATAGCCCATAATGGTTACCCATTACCCATGGGTTAATAAACCACCCATGAAAATTTTTTGGGGCTTGAAAACCCGCTCACCGTGAGTGGGACCACCGCCGTAAAAATACCCGAGTGTAACACATGAAGGTGTACCACACTCTAACATGAAAATAGGCTCCACAAACATAACAATCTCCCACTGAGAGTGATTTCCACCGAGAAAGCTTCTCAACCCTTCACTTATCATCCGCGAAGGCCAACCAAAGCGAACATAGCTTTAGTTTATCCTTGTGACCACCTTGGTCATCATGTCTCGCAGGATTTCGACCTGGTATGAATCTTCTCCAACTTCAACTTATCTTCCTCCAAAGCTCTCCCGATGAAGTGATATCTCAACTCAGTATATGCTTCATCCTAGAGTGGAAAGTAGAGTTCTTAGCTAGGTGTATAACACTGACTATCACTATGCAGCTTACATTCCTTCTGCTTATGCCCCAACTCCTCAAGAAATTTTTGTAACCAAATCATCTCTTTGCTTGCCTCTGTGGCAGCAACATACTCAGCCTCCATGGTTGATAAAGCCACCACTTCTGTAGTCGTGAAATCCAGCTCACTGTTGTCCCACCTATAGTGTAAATATAACATGTCGTGCTCCTCCTGCTGTCTACATCTCCAGCCATGTCTGAATCTACATAACCACGTAAAGTGGTGTCTGATCCACTGTAGCACAAAACTGTCCCCATGGTCCCTCTCAAATACCGAAGGATCCACTTTACTGCTTGCCAATGCTCTTTACCTGGATCACTCATAAATCTACTCACAGCTCCCACTGCATGGGCAATATCAGGCCTAGTGCACACCATAGCATACATCAAAATGCCAACCGCTGATGAGTAAGGTACCTTGACATCTGGTTTCTTTCCTGCTCTGTCTTGGGACACTGCTCCTTTGATAACTTAAAATGGCTTGCCAAAGGAGTCCCAACCGGTTTAGCATCCTGCATGTTAAACCTATCCAATACCTTCTTAATGTACTCTTCCTGAGATAAATTCAGCTTTGTTCCTTCCTATCCCGAGTTATCCTCATACCAAGGATTTTTTGGGTACCCCAAATCCTTCATATCAAAGGATTCACTTAGCTATTTCTTGAGTACTTTTATTTCTTGCATGTTTTTACATCGCAACCAACATGTCATCAACATACAAACACAAGATAATATAACTTCCATCCTCAAATTTCTTTCAGTATACACACGCAATGGTCAGAATGACATCTAATATAACCTTGCTCCATCATGAAGCTATCAAACTTCTTATACCATTGACGTGGAGCTTGTTTCAAGCCATACAAGCTCTTCTTCAGTTTGCACACCATCTCCTCTTTACCTTTGACTTCATATCCTTTTGGTTGCTGCATATATAGCTCCTCCTCCAAATCACCATGGAGAAATGCAGTCTTTACATCTAACTGTTCTAAGTGCAAGTCTTCTGCTGCCACTATTCCAAGAACAGTTCTAATAGAAGTCATTTTTACTACAGGAGAAAAAATCTCATCAAAATCTATACCTTGTTTTTGTGCAAACCCTGACCACCAACCGGGCCTTATATCTTTTCTTTCCTCCTTCTTCATCTTTAACTCAGTACACCCACTTGTTCGCAATGCTCTTTTCCTTCGGTAGCTTCACCAAATCCCAAGTCTGGTTCTCCATGAGAGACTTATGCTCCTCATCCATGGCTTGCTCCCACTTCTTACCGGCATCTACCGCATTGCTTCATCAAAGCTCTCTCGGCTCTCCACTATCAGCTGAGTAATAAATAATAAAGAGAAGGAGAAAAATGTTCGTGTTCTTTTCTTACCCTAGAAGACCTCCTCACCGTAGGAGTTTGGGGTTCCCTGCTGAGTAGGTTCCCGAACCGATTCATGGGTCACTTTCCCATCCGGAAGATCCTCTACCACCGCATATTCTTTCTTGGATTCTTCCTATTTTCCCGCAACGTTGCTTATACATGACTTTCTCATTAAAGACCACATCCCTAGATCGAATGATTTTCTTGTCCTTAATACTCCAACATTTAAATCCAAAGTCATCACCACCATAACCAATGAAAGTACATTTTTCTGATTTAGCCTCTAGCTTGGTCCTATCATCCTTGTCTATATGAACAAACACCTCACATCCAAAGACTCTAAGAAATGAATAATCAACTTTCTTACCATACCAAGCCTCCTCAGGTATGCCTCCATCCAAGGCACTTGAGGGTCCTCTATTTATCAAGTACACACATGTGCTATGCTCACCGCTCTACCCAAAAAGAAAGAGGTAGTCCCGCATGTAACCTCATGCTCCTAAAGACGTTCCATTATTGTTTTGTTCATCCTTTTCGATACCCCATTCTCTACGCGGAGTTCCTGGAACCATCTTTTTCCTGCTGGATTCCATTCTTAGAACAATAATCATTAAATTCATTACTGCAATACCCTCCATTATCTCGATTCGAGACATTTTAGCTTAAGACCTGTTTCATTCTCTACCAAGGCTTTCCATTTAACAAAAGTGTCAAATACATCAGATTTGTTTCTAATACAATAAACCCAAACTTTCCTTGTTGCATCATCAATAAAAGTAACATAATAACTTGAACCCCAAGAGATGATACCTGAGCCGGCCCCCACACATCAGAATGTACCAGCTCTAACTTACTCTCTTTCTTCGTAGGTCCAACCTTGAGAAACCTTACTCACTTTTGTTTCATATATATAGTTCTCATAAATCCAAACTGTTTCGTATATCCAGAAAATTCTTCTTTATGATGTCCATGCCCTTATGGCTCATATGACCGAGCCTATAGTGCCATAATGTTGTATCTCTATCATCAAGCCACAAGATTACAATCATTAGTACTATCGTGGTTAAATACAAGGTTCCAACCTTCTTACCTCTCGCCACCACAAGAGCACCCTTAGTAACCTTCCAAGAGTCACTGTAAATATCACAAGACAACCATCACTTCCCAATTGCCCCGCCGATATCAAATTTCTCCTTAATGTAGGCACATGTCCGACATCCTTCAATAGCCATGTATTCCCATCTCGCATCTTAACCCGAAATGTAACCTTTTCCAACTATACCGCAAGGCTCATCATCACCAAGAAAAACATGCCCAAAATCCCTGAACATAATCAACAAAATAATGCCTATGTGGAGTAAAGATGAAAAGAAGCCCCCGAATCTAAAACCCAAGATTCATTAATATTATGCAAAGAAAGAATCAAAGCATCCCGACATACATTACCCGATGCCACATTTGCCTCCTTGTTTTCTTCCCGTGTTGTTTCTTCTTATCCCGAAGCTCCCAACAAGTCCTTCTTCGCATGCCTAGCTTTCCACAATTCCAACATACAATCTTGTTCTTGGATTTTGACCTTGCCCGATCTTTTGATTTTCCATGGTTTCTCTATTCTTCTCGTCTCCTCTAGTTTCCACTATCAAAGCATTCCTCAAGTAGAAGATTCCTGAGCTTTTTCTTCGCATTTCCTCGCTTAGAATCACCCCTACAACATCCTCAAACTTCAACTTGAGTTAGCCTGAACCGAGTTGCTTACCGCCATTACTGTGCTATTCCAACTTCGTAAAGAGCACATAATTAATAAAGCCCTAACTTCTTCATCAAATTCTATCAGAATCGAAGCTAGCATATTCACAACCGTATTGAAATCATTTAAATGATCTGCTACTGAACTATTCTCAGACATCTTCATATTAAACAACTTTTTCATTAAAAATATCTTATTAGAGGTAGAGGGTTTTTCATACAACTTCCCTAATGCATCCATTAGATCTTTTGTAGTCTTTTCCTTTGAAACATTAAATAATACCGAAGATGCAAGACATAGCCGGATTGTTCCAAGTGCCTTCGATCCAACAAATCCCATTCCGCATCTGTCATACTCGAGGGTTTGTTCACCTTCTCAGACAATGGAGTATAAAGATCCTTCTGATAAAGGTAATCTTCCATCTGCATCTTCCAAAGACTAAAATTCTACCCGTTGAATTTATCAACCCTAGATCTTCCATCATCTACCATAGCTCCCACTCAAGCTAAAAACTTTCCCTGCGATTCAACACTTCAACAAACCAAACCAGCTCTGATACCAATTGTTAGGAAATAAGAGATAAAATATGCGGAATAATCCCTTACAAAATCACAACAGTAGAAACTAATATGCGTAAAAATATTACAGATCTCAAATAAAAGTGCATAATAAATAACACAACACAGAGAGACAATATTTAACGTGGTTCACCCAATTTGGGCTACGTCCACCAAGAATCACTTGCTCATATTTTATTACAAGCCTCCACTCTCTCAATACAATACCCAGATCCGTTTGGAGCTATGCTCAACAAACTCTACAGAATTCACACCCGAATTCAAAACACATCTGCAATACATTTGCTTGTCTATCTATCATATGCATAAGACCATATAAATAGACAATTGCTTAAGCAATTTGATACAAAACCGTGGGTATCAAAACAATGGGAAAAAACCAAAACGTCCCATAAACCTATGGGTAGCCGAAGAGGCGGTTTTACAAAACAATGGGTACCGAAAAACCATGGGCCCAAAAACAGCCCATAATGGTTACTTCCATTACCCATGGGTTAGAAGGTGTACCACACTCTAACATGAAAATAGGCTCCTGAACAAACATAACAATAACATTTTATTCTATTTCCCTTTCTACATGTTTCCTCCCTCTCTCATTACACAACTTTATATGACATGTCAATCAAGAAAGGTGTTTTAGTTTTTTTGGATGAATGAATGAGATTTTATGCTCATAGTTTATTTTGTCTTGATTTAATTAAGATGAGGGTTGTGATTTTTTTAATTGTATGTTGATAATATTTTATTAATGGATTTGTGTTGTCACTTACCCAAAAATGTGTAATTTTTTATTTTTTTTGAAATTTTTGGTTAAGTGAACCCTTTTCCCAATTTTTTTCCTTAGTGAAGTCTAAGGAGTGAGAAAAAACAAAAAAATAGTTTATTTGAGGTCATTTGTGCTTGTTTTAGTGTATTGTAGTGAATGCAGATTTTGGAGGAATAAGTTCCTCCGGGCCTCTTATTCGTTGCATCCTGCTTTCCCGTATTGATTACGGATTACGTGTGTTATGCAAAATTTTAAGTCCTCGGTGGAAATTTTTCTTGTTTTCCTTATTCCTTACACCCCACTATCTTTCACATTTTTCTAACCTTTGGTGTGTGGGTGATTTAAACGTTTTACAAACTCATGGTACTCATTCCACTCGGGCCTACATTCCTATAGCTCTTAGTCCCCCACATTTTATTCCCACCCACAAATATTTATTCCCTTTTGTGAAGAGATTTTTCATCACGAAAGGAACTATTCATCATGGCCCCTTGTTCCCCATGCATCCATTTTCTCTAGCATCATCATTGCTCCTTAGTATTACTGGGTATTACGGACATCTTTGGTACTCGTAACCCTCGTTCCACCTAGTTCCCCATTGCTCTAAGATTCCAAGATTCCACCTTCCGCACTCAATGCATTCATTAATATTGCAGAGGTCCTTACAAGGTTTTTGGAACTTAGGGTACTTGTTCCCTTAGGCTTGTTGTTCCCCGAAAGCTTTGTCATGTCTACAACATAGAGAGAAAAGTGGTTTAAAAGTTCCTTTAGCATCCCCGTTTCCACATATCACTAAGATGATCAAATTATTATTTTTTGAATTGTTTGGTATAAAAGGGGTAAACATGAATAATTTTCACCATTCAATCGTGTGTTTCACTATGCATTGCTATATTTCACTTTCATTGCCCTTGAGAACGTTTTTTTATTTTGTATCTTTCTCATTTCTCATCTATTTTCAAAAATTCAAATTGCATTGGAGTCGTTATCAAGGTTTTGTTTTATTCACATTAGAGGTGAGTTATTCCAAGACAACTTATTTAAATTTGGTCATGTTTTATGTTTTTCATCCTCCCTTTCAAATTTCTCCTAAAACCGTTGTCGATCTCCCATTTATCTAAAATTTTCCCTCACCTTTTCACCATGAAGTTCCAATATGGGGGGTACGAAAACATTTCTTCCTTGGAAACCTCTATACTAAACATTAGAGATAGTGATGTTAGGAATTTAAATTTAGAATATTTATGGGCTGAATTTCTTAAGATACCCCCATTATCACGGTCCAATGTATCAAGAATAGTGGAATTGCCTTTTCCACTAGTTTTCCCCTTTATATCAAAGGTCTTACTTGAATTGTCTTGGCCTATGCATCTTGTTTTGACCCCAAAATGAAAGAAGTTAGAGACCCTCAAGTCCAGGTCATTGCTAAACTTGATGCTTAGTTATATAAATGCATCCCTAGGAATCCCTGTGTTTTAAGATTCTAGTACCTTCACCCATTCTCTCGGCTCATAATATTTTTGAGAAAGATAAGATAAATATAGATACATGGGAATGATATCCAAATCATGGCTCGAGGCTCAAAAGAGAGGTGCTTCCAAGTTGCTTAAGAATTTGTATAGATCATATTTCAAAGAAAAACTATCGATATGATAATTTTCTAGAAAGATTGATGGGTCTACCTTCTACAAATGAGTTCCAGTTTTAAATGTGTGTATATATCAACATTATTTATGAAGGCAAAAAAATTTGAACTAGGGAGAGATAATATGTGAAAACTTAAGTGATTAAGTGGTGAATGTGCATCAAAATAAAAAAATCACATGACTTCCTACCTCATGTATACAATTACAACGTATAGAGTGTGGGTAGGGTTGTCTCCTCAAGATGATAAGAAAAATGCACCAATTTATAGTTTTATCCACATATCACTTTTGATAACAAGTTTCATCACATGAAGGGTTAGTGATGTTTTCAAAATTTTCATAGTCGGGATCCTTAAAGGGAACACAAGCTGAAATAAGTGCAAGAGAAGCCAAAAAGCAATTGATTTCAACTTATGACAACTTCTTCATCTAGTTTAGAAAGTTTTCATATATAAGATTGGCTAGTTTTAAAGGTGTGCACCTAATAAATCGTCCAAGTATTGTAGTGATAAGTTGGTCCTTGTCAAATTATGCAGACCGTTAGATATGTTACATAGGGAATGTAGAGATAATAAAATCATTGGCATCCATTTTCTTATCTCCTTGGGAAACTATACATGTAGATCTACCCTGGATGCTCGAGAATGTGAAAGGACAATTAATGAATTCAAGTTTCATGCATATAAGAGAAGATCCTAATTTGATATTAAAGGGTTCATTTCAAAATATTAGAGGATGTCCTCCTACCATCTTCCCACCATTTAATATTATTAGGTAGATTGTATTGATGAATATGAAGTAAGAAGAAATTATTTTAGAGACTTTCTCTATAAGCAAATCAATGATTTCAAGTTGTATCAGTTTGGTCCCTGAGGATTTGGAGGATGATAATGAGAATTTTTACTTTATTGAATACATCAAAACTATTCAAAACATGCCCTCCCAATAATTGATTGGTCCTAAAGGAGAGGTATGATCCTATGAAATGAACAATCCACTTATTAAGAAAAAACATTGGTTTAGTAATAAAATGAAGGAATACATGAAGTTGTGAAAAATCTTCCTCTCAAGAGGCTTCTCCTTCACACAATGAGAGGCTTCCATTCCTCCTCGAAGTTACAGTTCAATTGAATCCTTACTCCTTACCTTTGGATTCAACAACCAAGGCATATACAAATAAAGAAAAGGCTAAGGAGATATAAAATATTGAAGAAACACATAAGAAGGAAGAAGAGAAGAGAAGAAAAATCATGAAAGAATTTGCTCCTACTCTTGAAAACGTTTCACATTCTTTAGGAGAGGAAATGAAAGCCATTGAATAAAAATAAAAGAATGGATTGAGCATGATGGTGATGAACATGGAAAGGGTGATGAAGAAGAGGAGTTGTAAATCATCAAACGACACTTTGAAAAAACCACTAGGCCCAAGCTTGATGTTAGGAGACTAGTTTCTTCTTCTGTTAATGTATCTACTCTCGAGGTGCCCACTTCTCGGCCTCTTGTTCCACACAATCCCCACTTCCTACTCCACCTTCAAGTGACTCCTACACATGGGGAAAACCCATGATTGATAGTAGAAAGATGAAGTCTTCTTCTCGATTTTTTCTCTTGGTTTTGATGTTGTGGCTACTCTATTTGTGTAGCCCCTAATCCTCCTCCAAATAAGGCCGGGAAAACCTCTTGTTTGGTTTCGATTTAAAGGACAACAATTTATGGAAATTACCAAAGAAAAGGGAGATAAAGATGAGAAGGATATCACCATGTGGTAGATTTGGAATTTACGAGGATATCACTTGGTGAAAGTACTTCGAAGGGGAAGTATAAAATTTGAAAGAGATTGTTTCCAAGGTGATTGAAATATTTGAGAAGGGAAAGAAAACAAAAGAACAACTGGAGGAACAGGTTCAGGTTCTCTCCAATTTTATCAAGTCCTTTCTTTCAAGTGATAAGGTTCCTCTAGATCCCACTCCTCTCTCCTCATTGCCTCCTACAAAATTCTTTTTGAAGAAGGATATTAAGGCTATAAAATAAATCCACAAGCATGCAACATTAGGTAAGGCTATTGAAGCTTGCATACAAGGAATGATGATTTTAGATTTAGCTTCATTGATGAAGCATGTAAAAAATGTATGATAGTATGTCATAGCTCAAGATCAATTCAATACTACAATCATTAGTATGATAAAGAAATCAAAATTTGGATGAATATTATTTAGGTTATGAGAATCATGAGCAATACGATGATAATATTATGCTCTCTCATAATATCTTTGATGATTCCAAAATAATCTATCCAATAAGTGGGTCTCTGGTGTTGAGTGGAGGATCAAATTTCTCGGGAGAAGGTTATGAAGTGAATTTAAGAATCTAGTGCAAAGGGTGCATCTTTGAAATCAATTTTTGTTGATCTTCAAGTCCTTTATTGTCAATTTTCAAAGATAATTCTATATAGTAAACTCGGTGGATGAAATCAAGGCAAGATTCAATGTATTGATAAAGAGGATTTATGCAAAGCAAACTCAGTTAAAAAGGACAATATGGAGGAACTTTCTAAGTTGAAAAATGTAATTGTAGAAGCCACAAAGATCCTATTACATAATGGAAGGATTGAAAAATAAATGGAGTTCTCTCTTGATAGCTAGTTAGCTACCATGTCTAACACCATCATCCTCAAGTTTTTGGAAATTTCGATCTATTGCCAAATTCGAGTTCAAGTACTCAAAGTGAAGATTCCCGTTGTGTCACTCTCAATGTTCCTTCTTCTAATTATTAGTCTTTTCTATCAATTTGTTATATTTTGAAGTTATCTTTATCATTTTGAAAATTATAAATTATAAATAAAAATAGCTTATGCATTTAATTAATTAAGTGTTTAGAACTTAATTAAAAGACAATTAGCTAGAAAATTGGTTACAACCACCCATCAACCTATATAAGGCTTCTTTTTCATTGTAAATAGGTTGTTGTATATTGATGTTCTGGATGTAGATATAGAAATTTTGATCAATATAGAAGAAGACACTTTCTCTTCCTTATGTGTTCTTTCCTTTTCCATTTCTTGAATCTTGTGAATGTGAGGATTAATATATCTAAATATTTAAACTCTGTTTTGATCCTTTTAATATAGTGTGAAGAAATTTGTGTCTATCTTCATTTATATTTCATGGATTTTTATATGTATTAACTCAAATTTTCTTTAAATCTCTTGCATGTATTAGTAAGATATGATTCTATAGTTTACGTATCTAAATTTACTTCCTTCTTTGCTTCTTTTCTTACAATAGTGAGAAATATTGTACAACCAAGGAGAATACTTGTATTCTTGACTGGTGGGTTAGATTGAACTTTGTGTCCCTGATTCACTCATCTTACTCATATAAGCTATTGTTTTTTCCTCTAAAAACCCTACTCCTTGTTCATCTTTTTTTTTTATTGATAATATTGAAAATATGGAACCATTCACCACACCAATATCCTCATTTAAGGTTGATTAGATTGTATATTTGTAAATAAGAAGAGTTCCAAGATTTGGAAAAATAAGGGACCCTGTCCATAAAGAGGAGGAAAAATTGTCACATGAACTATTGATTGTGTCTAAAGAAAAATTTCCAAGTAAGAGTTTTTGTGTTCACACCGTGGAAATGTCTTGTATTTCTCCACAAAATAATCTTCAAAGAAAAATAGTAGTCTCAACACATTGGCGGAGAAAGAAGATACACTAAGACAAAAATACCAAGGTTTAGAAGACCATGCTTTCTAGTTGCAACAACAACAAGCTTTCTAATAGATCCCATAAATAAGAAGCAAGAAAAAAATATCCTTAAGAAATCCTCCTTTCAAAGGAAGGGTTTGTTCATCCTCTCAAGAAAAGTACTACCACTCGGGCATAAGTAAGTGTTGTTGCTTAGGCTCTAGTATTATCAGGTGTTATTGTTCTTTTTGCAAGATATTTTTCCCACTGATGGATGCACCAATGCCTTGGGGCCAACAAGTTGGAAATTTATCCCTTGCAAAACCTCTACATGATTTTCCAAAGGGGAATAGGAATAATTTTCCCAAGTTTAGAGATGATATAAAATTGAACCTAGATGAACACATTGCAACCTTTATTGTTACTAGTGGGATTCTTGGAGTTGAACATGAGGATGTGTCCATCCGTTTTTATTGAGACTCTGTGATAAAATGTTACATAGTAGTTCTATCATCTCCCAGCTAGAACTATTAACAACTAGAATACCATGTGAATTTAGTTCGAGAACAAGTTCAAGCCTCCAAAATATTCTCATGCACTTATGGCTCAACTCTCTCATATGAAGAAATAACCTTATGAGCATATGCGAGAATTTGTTGCTAAATTCAAAAAACTAGTTAATAAGATTCTACCCATTGTTCATCCTATTGATCAAAATTTGAAGTGTTTCTTTATTGATTCCTAGTTTCAGAGGTGAGTTATGCCTTTGAAGAGAGCCAATCTTTCCAATGTGAACCTAAATAAAGAATTATCCATAAGTATAGAAAATGACTTGATTATGTCGGAGTAAGTTGAAAGGAACCACCTAAGGTGAATTATTCTACTTGAAGTGTATTTAGTTTTAATTAATTGGTTTAAAAATAGATCGTGATTTTCTTAACCAATTTTAAGTATTCTAAACTCCACAAATTGATTAAATTCTGATTATTATGCATCCATAGAAGTGTGGAAAACTTGTGTAGCAAATAAATAATCAGAAAACTGAAAACATTCAGATAACAAACAAGATTGTTTACGGGGTTCGGAAATTCCTACGTCCCCGGGTTCAGATTGAACCGATCCATTAATAATATTGAAATGCAAGTACAATAACTCTTACAAACAACCAATAATGAATCACAACCTACAAATGAGCTGATCAATGTCCCAAGAACTCTGAAAAATAGCAGAAACTGTCCCAAGAACGATCCGTGGCTCCTACAGTGTTTTCACAATGTGATCTCCCTGCAACTGTGTTAGAAAAACACCTACAAATGGAGATTTAAAAACATTCTATGAAAAAAATCATATATCTGAGATCAGATCTGAATTCTGAACACTTTTCATGTTTACACCAAGTCACAATTCGGACCAGAAGTGCATTGAAATTCATGTTTTCCAACTAGCTGTCTTGTAGATCCCTGTTAAAATCTGCATTCAAAGCTTCCAAAAATAGGTTAAAACTCAACAAAAAATATCAAATCTTACATCGTTGGAATCGTCTCAGAATTTTCTTCATTTCATCTTTTTACTCCGAGTCCCAATCTGAGTGCAAGGCCTTCAAAATGGTGTTTTCTAAAACTGCCTCCTCTTTTGCTTTGCACAGACCTGTCTCCTTAGTATAAGTTGAAGCGCCCCATTTTATAATCTGCCCAAGCCTCTAGGCGAGTTGGTCAGTGGATTAGTCTTGGGCAGCGGAGGTTATGGGTTCAAGACCCGGTGGCATGCATTATGGCGGAGTTTGTTTTGCATGGGGGATAAGAATCCCACATTCTCCGCAAAAGGGAATGATTTGTGGTTTAAATTGGGCATGCCGACCCATATAATACGTGACTAAGGTCACGTCCTCCCCCATTTTACTTAGGTTGTGCATTTGGTTTGTTTAACCGCCCGTGATATGGGCCGAGCTTTGTTTGTGGAACCACCAAGTCATTCGAGGGGATATTGTAAATCCCAAACCATGTGGTATATATTCCAAACCCGTCCGTGAGGCTTCAACCAATCCCGAATAATATGGGATATAAATACGAACATACGTGCCATGTGGAAATATGATCAACTCGACCATGGAGAATAATATAAGCCTCGAACATTACCAAGAATAACATGGTGAATAATTACAAGTAAATATAATTTCGACCCATGTAATGTGGTATGGAAATAATTAACTTGTCAATATGGATATATTCCACTTGTCGTCTCTCGATAGGAAAATTGAGCGAATTCGACGAGTGGTGGCAAGCCACGTGGTGGCTTGTGGACCCACCACGTTGGTGATAATACCATAGTCCACACGGCGGCCGGGCTCCCCTCCGTAATAAAAGTTGAGCCTCTTGTTCCGTGCACCATTTTTACGCTCGTCGAAGACCGGTGATCGAAAACCACAAACAACTCCCTTTTGCCTTTTTGCGCCACGTGTCGTAGTGCCATTGGTCCAATATTGACTAGTTGACCAGAGTTGACTTTTCGTTGACCCGAACTTGACCGAACATATCTAGAGCTCCGATGTGTCCGTTTGTCGCGTTCTCACGAGTCGTTGGAAAGCTCTCGAGATGATCTTCTACTTGACACCATTTAGGGATGTTTTGGGAATTTTTAAAAAAATGATCCCCGATCACACCTCCCCCTTTGAGAAAGGCTTTTGTCCACAAAAAGTTGTGTATCAACCCACAAAATAATGTTATCTCTTCCTGCATTGCACAAACACATACAAGAACCCAAAATAACATTATAGGTTAAATAAATGCAAATAGTTGATTAGCTAGTCACATAACCGATCAGATAATAACACCCAATTAAGCTAGTGTTCAATCAAACGCATTGCAACCCTATCACAACTCTACGCATTGTGAACTATCATACCCCACTGTAATGCCATCACAAATAACTGACCAGATAATAACACCCATTCTATTACGGAAAGCTAGTGTTCAACTGTCACTTTGTGATATGGCCGATTACCAAAAATTACAATTCCATAACACAGATCAGTATACAAGACATCTAAACTGCCCACAATTAGGCTAGTGCCCACTGCCCATCTGAAACTGTAACAACTGCAAGTATTCACTATCAGAATATAATAGACTATCAACGCCCAAAAATAGCTATAGTCAACAACTGAATCAACATGAATATGCCAAAACACTGTATCGCCATCACAAATAATAAGTCAGATAATAACACCCATCTATAACGGAAGCTAGTGTTCAACTGACACTTTGTGATTATGTTGATTACAACTGCAAGTTTCAAATTTAGACATGCTACTGATGCCTATCCCTGCATAGTGTTTTCAACAATGGAACTACCAACCAATATGAGAAAACAAAACATGAGTATGATGAACCTATCACTCAAATCTTCTCTTCAGTTGTTTCCATTCATTTTCAAAGCTTAAATATCAACTTAGGAACAAATCCTTATCAATCAACAGGAATCCCTAAAATATAGCTCTGAAAATTTTTTTTGCTTGCCTACTATCAACAATTTACTGTAGTGCAAATATAAAGTTGAGGAGTGTTTTTCCAAACCAATCACTTGGGTTTTTCCATTTTGGTTGTTTTACCTTCTCCGTACCAAAATGAGTTTTAGTTAGGTTTAGCACTGTTGGTTTTACAATATTGTTCTTTTTAACAACTTTCCAATTTTGTTGTTTAGAAACAAACCAACAAACCTTAACATCATGACCATTCCTATTACAATGGGAACAAAATTTAACTTCCTGTTTTTAGGAGTCTTACCCATTTTACCATTCTCAGAACTCTGTCTACGAGAATGATTCCCCTGTTTAGGAGAGGTAACATTCTTGCCATTTCTCACCTTTCCTTGGTGAGATTGGTCTTTAGCACCTGCCTTATCATTCACAAAAGGCATTAACTTCTTAATCAAATTTTCCTCTTCCAACAATATGCAACAGAATGATTAGTACCTTCACAAAATGTGCAAGGGAAAGCATATTTCTGCCTACCAAAGCTATATTGTTCCAACTGAAAGAGTGTATTAGAAGTTTTAGGATTTGATTTTCCCTTAGTGCTATTTTTAGTGTAAGTGGAAGGAGGTGGAATCTGATTACCTCTTTTACCTGTTTTCTTACACCTTTCATTGTTCCTCCTGATGGCGGAATCCTGTAATTCTAGTGGTGTAGATCCTTGGCTGTTGGAAGCTTGTCTTCCTTCAGCTGCTTTGGAACTTTCTCCAATTTCCATTTTCCCACTAGAATAACCCAAACCTGCAAACCGAGGCTGATCCTCTACCTGTATTGGGTTAGCATCACCTTGTCCATTTTTACCAAGGCCCTTTCCATTAAATCCCATCTTAACCATTAGCTTAGACCCAATTCCCTTAGTGTGTTTTTCAAACTGACCCAAAGGAATATCTGAAACTGAATGAGAGGAAGAATTAAAATGTGAACAACTTACAGTGCATTTTTGTCATAGTACCTGCATCTGCTTTGGAAGGCATTTCCTTCTTGTGTTCACCTTGTTGCAGCTTTTCCAAGAGGGCATCCTTGGTCCGTATTTCTTCCTGCAACTCTTTAACAAAGCCCATCAACTTCTTGCTCTCTTCAAGCATCTTGTTGACATACTCCTCTTTCTTGGTTATAGAGGATTGTGGCTTAGATTTTAACCGCACTATTTCCTCTTCCAAGGAATAAAATTTATCTCTCAAGAAAGAGTTTTCTTCTTGGAGTTGGCGGTTTATGGCTTCAAGCTCATCCAATTGCTCTTGTTTGGATGACTTGCCCATGATTCCTTGTTCCTGCAAACACAACCTGTACTTCCAAAACTGCACACTGCAAAAGAAGATTAACAAGCCCCAAAATGTTTACACACTGAAAAGTGAAATCAATATTGAAACTGAAGCCAAATTTTCAAACACAATTAGAAGCTAATCCGCAATCTAACTGCTCTGATACCAAACTTGATCTGAAAAAGTGTTGTATTTTTTATCACTTTTAAAAGTTTCCAAAGATCGTGATTTTCTTAACCAATTTTAAGTATTCTAAACTCCACAAATTGATTAAATTCTGATTATTATGCATCCATAGAAGTGCGGAAAACTTGTGTAGCAAATAAATAATCAGAAAATGAAAACATTCAGATAACAAAAAGATTGTTTATGGGGTTCGAAATTCCCTATCGTCCCGGGTTAGATTGAACCGATCCATTAATAATATTGAAATGCAAGTACAATAACTCTTACAAACAACCAATAATGAATCACAACCTACAAATGAGCTTGATCAATGTCCCAAGAACTCGAAAAATAGCGAAATTGTCCCAAGAACGATCCGTGGCTCCTACGGTGTTTTCACAATGTGATCTCCACAATGTGTGTTAGAAAAACACCTAAAATGGAGATTTAAAAACATTCTATGAAAAAAAATCATATATCTGAGATCAGATCTGAATTCTGAACACTTTTCATGTTTACACCAAGTCACAATTCGGACCAGAAGTGCATTGAAATTCGTGTTTTCCAACTAGTTGTCTTGTAGATCCCTGTTAAAATCTGCATTCAAAGCTTCCAAAAATAGGTTAAAACTCAACAAAAATATCAAATCTTACATCGTTGGAATCATCTCAGAATTTCCTTCATTTCATCTTTTTACTCCGAGTGCCCAATCTGAGTGCAAGGCCTTCAAAAATGGCGTTTTCTGAAACTGCCTCCTCTTCTTGTTTCAAGCTGCACTGTCTCCTTAGTATAAGTCAAGCGCCCCATTTTATAATCCGCCCAAGCCTCTAGGTGAGTTGGTGGAGGATTAGTCTTGGGCGGAGGTTATGGGTTCAAGATCCCAATGTAGGCATGCATTATGGCGGAGTTTGTTTTGCATGGGGATAAGAATCCCACATTCTCATGCAAAAGGAATGATTTGTGGTTTAAATTGGGCATGCCTGACCCATATAATACGTGACTAAGGTCACGTCCTCCCCCATTTTACTCTGCTGTGCATTATGGTTTGTTTAACCAAGTGATATGGGCCGAGTCATTTTTTGTGTCCAAGTCATTCGTTTGATATTGTAAATGTCTTGACCCATATAAGTTGACTAATCACGTCCTCCCCATTTTCGAGGCTTGCATTATGGTTTTTAACCACTAGTGATATGGGCGAGCTTTGTTTGTGGAACCACCAAGTCATTCGAGGGATGTTGTAAATCCCAAACCATTGGGCATCTTGACCCATATAATACGTGACTAAGGTCACGTCCTCCCCATTTTACTGAAGCCATGAATTTGGTTTGTTTAACCGCCCGTGATATGGGCCGAGCTTTGTTTGTGGAACCACCAAGTCATTCGAGGGGATATTGTAAATCCCAAACCATGTGGTATATATTCCAAACCCATTCAGTGAGGCTTCAACCAATCCCGAATAATATGGGATATAAATACGAACATACGTGCCATGTGGAAATATGATCAACTCGACCATGGAGAATAATATAAGCCTCGAACATTACCAAGAATAACATGGTGAATAATTACCAAGTAAATATAATTTCGACCCATGTAATGTGGTATGGAAATAATTAAATATGGCAATATATATATTCCACTTGTCATCTCAATGATAGGAAAATTGAGTGAATTTGACGAGTGGTGGCAAGCCACGTGGTGGCTTGTGGACCCACCACGTTGGCGATAATACCATAGTCCACACTGGCGGCGGGCTCCTCTCGTAATAAAAGTTGAGCCTCTTGTTCCTGTGCACCATTTTTACGCTTCGTCGAAGACCGGTGATCAAAACCAACAAACAACTCCTTTTGCCTTTTCACGTGTGTGTCCAATGCCATTGGTCCAATATTGACCCGAGTTGACCATAGTTGACTTTCTCAGCTGACCGAAATTTGACGGACATATCTAGATCTCCCGATGTCCGATTGTTTTCGCGTTCTTCTAGTCGTTGGAAAGCTCTCAAGATGATCTTCTGCACTAACATCATTTAGGGAGTCATGAATAGAGATCATTTAAACAAGAAAAAGGATGTTATGTATGATTGCTAAGAAAGAGAAGTCTAATGAAGCTCCAACTACCATCCTAAAAGTTGTAAAAAGAGGATCACCCATCCCTACTATTCTTTAAAAAAGTAAGTATTGCTTCTCCATCTAATACTACTTCTTCTTCTTTTCAGGCCTAAAGTAAACCATGCCTACTACTAATGTCTTAAAAAACCTCGACCTCAAAATATGATAAGCCCCAAACTGTATTTATTCCATTCAAGAAACCCCATCAAATTAGGGTCTTTTGATATTATTGATCATATCAAGAAGACTAAAATTCATATCTTCAAAGTGAATTTCTATCAGACTCACCCTAGGAGGCCTTTTCCCAAGTTGTAAAATTTGTCAATTCTAAGCCTAACCAATCTTCCAAATCTTCTAAAGGTCTCTTTCCTACCCCCAACTCTCCATCCCCAAAAATTTGATGGCTTATGCACCTTCCACCTCTTAAAAATTGATCCCTTTTATGTAACATTTTAATAGCTTGGCCATAAACTCAACAATGTGTCATTGAATCTGAAAGGGAGCATTAGACAATGTGATTCCTACAAAAAGGTTTCTCATGCACTTGGTCTTACCCTAACCCAAAATTTTGGTTCATGTTATTCAATGGAGACCAAGGAGGTGCCCTAGTTGGAAGAATAAAGGATGCTCAAGTGGCTTTTGCTACTTTTCTAAAAAAATGATTCAAATCCACAATCCTTGTTGTTGACATTCCTCCATCTTATGGTATGCTATTGAGTAGAAAATTCTACAAAGAAGTTAGAGGTGAAATTCAAATGGACTGGTCTCATGCACTTATCCTAGTCAATGGAGAGATGAAGAAGTTTTTTCCAGAGAGGAAAGATGAATACATTTTTTAAAGACAGATGACCCTAAAGCACAAATTTTGTATGAATACATGGGTCATGGAAACTATATGGTGATGTCTGAGTCTAAAATCAAAACTCCCAAAGTTTTTAAGAAGATCCTAATGACATATGGATTCTTGAGTTTGATGGGAGTTGTTCCAAAGCAGGTTCTAGAGAAGGGATTGTATTGGTGTCACCTAATGGAAAGATCCACCCTTTCTCCTATAAACTTCAAATTTTAACACCAACAATACTATTGAGTATGAGAAACTTCTTCTTGGCCTAGAAGTAGTAAGGAAGGAATGGGAATAAAGAACTTTGTGTGTAGGTGATGTTGAGCTCATCATCAAACAGTCAAGGAGCATTTTAGGGTGAAGAATAAGAGGCTAAAACATTATAAAAATTGGTATGGGATTCTATGAATTTATTAGATGCCATTTTTCAATTAATTTGTACAAGAGATAGTAACACTAGAGCAAGATGCTCTAACAGTCTCTGGGTCCTTTCTCATTCCCCATCCAGATTTCATTCAAGACAAATTCATAGTGGAGATGATCTTCAAACCCAATGTTCCTTGATAATATAGAGAATAAAAGTCTTTCAATGATGACCAACATTTGATTTCCTTCTTGAATTAAGTGATAATTTCAGCCAATTGTATTTTGAAGGAAGTGAGGTTGGATATCATGAATCCACTACCTCTTTATGACTTCGAGGAAGGAGTTGAGGAAGAATATGATCAAGATGGATGCATCAAACTCAAAGGTAATAAGATACCTAGAGGTCTTGTGAGTTTAGAAGATTTGTTTGATAAACATGATAGATATATAAAAGGAAAAGTGTCACAAGATGCTAGCCAATCATCTGAGTTTGAGAAGGTTAATTTAGGAAGTGATGAGGAGCCCAAGTTTTTCAATATTGGAAAATGTTGTTTTGGTGAAGAAAGGAGAAGAGAGAAGGAAAATGGTTGAATTGTTGAAGAAATACATAGATGTGTTGGCTTATTCTTATGATGATTAAAGACGATTTAAACTTTCAATGAAGATTTATGCAACACTACATTCCTTAAAACTAGACATTCAACCTTTTTCATAAAAAAGGCAATACAATCAAAAAGATTGCAAGGTAATTTATCAAGAAATCCAAAAAAATTCTAAATGTAGGATAATATTTCCTATCCATCATTCAACTTTGGTTGCCAATATTGTGTCTGTGAGAAATAAAAGTGGAGAAATTTAGATTTGTGTTGATTTTAGAAATTTGAACTCAAGCTTCTCTCAAAGACAAACTACCCACTTCCTATGATGGATAAGATTATATAGATGTGACTAGTTAGAGATGTTATTATGCTTGATGGGTTTTTAGGGATATAACCAAATTGAAGTGGACGTATAAGATCAACATAAAATGGCCTTCACAACTCCTAGGTAATTTTCTTATCGAAGGATTCCTTTTGGCTTGATCAATGTAGGTGCAACATTATAGAGGGAAATGGACTTGGCCTTTGGTGATTTGAAGAACAAATGTATAGTAATTTATTTAGATGATCTTAAATTTTCTCCAAAGAAGAGATAAGATCATTTTCAACACCTGAAATTAGTCCTTCAAAGATGTAGGGACCATGACATCTCATTGAACCCAAAGAAATTTGTCTTTGGTGTAACAAGAGGGAAATATTCTTGGGCATATTATGTCTAAGGATGGGATAAAGATTGATCAGTGTTCAGGCTATCCAAAAGATATCTCTTCCAACAAGCAAGAAAGGTGTTCATTCCTTCTTTGGAAATATCAATTTCCTTAGAATATTTATTCCTAATTTTGTAGAGTTGACAAGAACATAGCTCATATGATGAAAGAAAATAAGTCTTTCCATTGAGTACTTTGAAGGGAAGAATTTTTGAGAATATAAAGAGAGATATTGTCAAGACACCTATTCTTTCTTGTCCTGATTTTGATAAGGATTTCATAATTTATTGTTATGCCTCTGAGCACACCTTGTAACAATCTATCTGGTGCAAAATAAATTTTATGGATGTGAAGTGCCCATTGCATTCATGAGTTATGTGTTAAAGGCTCATGAGTTAAAGTACTCCTCAACTAGAAAAACATGCCTTTTTGTGGTGAAAGATGTAAAAAAATTCTATTTCTACATTCTGAATTCACACTCCACTATGTTTGTACCTGATACAACAGTGAAGTCTATCCTCACCCAGCAGGAGTTTGGATCAAAATGAGGAAATTGGGTAGAAAAGTCAAGAGTATGATCTCGACATCAAGCCAACCAAGCTTTTTCGAGGTAAGGTCTATGTGAATTGATTTGCCAATGGTTTGAAGAGTGATTAATTGAAAAAAGAGACTGTATGATATTCCTATTGTACTTTTCCTAAGTTCAACTGATGAGTGGTATTCTAATATCGCTCATTTTCTTACCTATGGAGAATGTCTGACACATCTAAGTGCCAAAGAAAAGAGATCCATCAAGCTTTGAGAGCTGCACAATATGTTCTTTGGGATAATTATTTGTTCAAGAGAGGAATTGATGGTCATTTTCTCAGATGTGTAAATAGGGAACACAAAAGAGGTTATTGAGAGATTTCCATGATCAAGCTTGTGGAGGTCATTTTTCTTCCTCAATAAAGACTCATAAAATTCTTATGTGGTAGGTATTACTGCCAAAATCTTTCAAGGATGCAACAAAGTGGGTTTTGAAATGTGAAGCATGTCATAATTTTTGGGAAGACCCAAGTTGGCCACCTTGCCTCTAAAACCAGTGGTTATTGAAGAGCCTTTCCAACAATGGGGGCTAGATTTCATAGGAAATCTTAATCCAAGTTCAAGTGCAGGTCACACACATGTTCTAACTACCATTGATTACTTTACAAAGTGGGTTGAAGAAATTCCAATTAAAAGAACCACTTTTGAAGTAGTCTGTGACTTTCATTAAAGAAAATATATTGGTAGATTTCAGAATTCCCAAACAAAATTATGACAGATAATGCCCTAACTTTTCTTCTCATGAGCTCATTGATTTTTGTTATGGGTATGGTGATTTCTCTTGCACATTCCTTTGATTATTATCCACAGGGAATGGAAAAGCCAAATCAACCAATAAGAACCTAAGTAACCATTACCTTGTTAGAAACTAGATTGGATGAATCAAAAAGGAACGGCATAAGAAGTTATATGATGCTCTTTGGGATGATAGATCACACCAAAGAGAGCCATCGGGATGTCTCCATTTCAGTTGGTGTATGGAATGGAAGCTCAATTTCCTAAGTCAAGTGGAGCTACATTCACTTGCATCTTGCAAAATCTATTGAAGATGAAGAGTTCTCAAATGCCATGGAGAAGAGAGTTTTGTACCTAAAAATTTGGATGAGGAAAGGTTATAGGTTGTGGATAGATCTCTAGCACACCAACAAAAATTCAAGCAACTTTTTGATAAAAAAGCCAAGCCTCGAGACTTCTAAGTTGGAGATATTATCCTACTTTGGGACAAAAGGTGCATGAACCTCGAGGAAGTCATGGTAAGTTTGATTCACTCTAGCTTGGTCCTTTTAAAATTCAACATTTTCTAGTGAAATTCCTATTATCTAAGCTATATGGATGGAACTTCCCTTCCATTTCCATATAGTGGCCAATATATGAAATTATTCAAGTCATTGAGTGAACAACAACTCCTTTGTATATAGTTCTATATATAGTCTATATATAGTCTTTATTTTGGTTTTGCCTTGTGTCTTTGTGTTCTTTTATTTGGTCTTGTTTTATATGTATTTTCCCAATGGATGTATCACATTGGTCTTGTAACCATGAGATTATAAGGTTCTTTTCTCTTTGTCTTTTTTCACTATGTGTCAAGTCAAGTCAATCCCAGAAAGAGCCAATTATTGTCACTTACCCAAAAATGTGCATTTTTGTTTTTTTTTGAAATTTTGGTTAAGTGACCCCTTTCCCTAATTTTTTTCCTTTGTGAAGTCTGAGGAGTGAGAAAATCAAAAAGTTAGTTTATTTGAGGTCATTTGAGCTTTTTTAGTGTATTGCGGTGAATACGGGTTTAGAGGAACAGAGGAACAAGTTCCTCTAGGCCTCCCATTCCCCGCATTTTTTTTACCCACATTTCTTTCATAATTTCAGTGTTATGAAGAATTTTAAGTCCCCGTGGAACTTATTCTTATGATCCTTTGTTTCCTGATTCCTTTCTTTTCTATCCCCATTTTTATTTCTTTTTATTGAGTTAGATGTTTTGCAAAACTTGTGGAACTGTGGAACTTGGGCCTATGAAACCTTTTCTCTTTCCCCACATTTTCTTCCACACTTGTATTTCCTTTGTAAACCCTGTTTTGTTGGATATTTTTAGAAAAGGAAACATTGTCCATTGAGCCTGCCCCATTCCCTCTTTTGCAGGAGTTTATGATCCTAAGTTTTTTTTATGGGTATTATGGAGATATTTTTCTCAAGTCAACTTGTTCCCCTGCACCCCTGTTCCCTACAATCCCCATTCCTCGCAAAAAATCATTTTCATTAATGTTTATACTTCAAGCACTTTGAAAGGTTTTGGAACCCAAGGTACTTGTTCCTTTGGGCCCTTTTCCCAAAACCCGTCATATCCACATTTTAAGGGAAAAGTGATTAAAAGTTCCTTTAGCATATCGACTCCCACATATCACTAATTTTTCCTCAAATTAACCATTTTTTCAATTTTTTTATAAAAGGGGTAAATGTAAATCATTTTCACCATTCCAAGTTGTGAATTTACTTGTGCATTACTATTTTTTCTTTACTCGGTGCCCTAAGAATACGTTTTTAGTCATATCTTGCTCATTTTCATCCATTTTCAAAAATTCAAATTACATTGGAGTCATTATCAAGGAACCATTCTTTTCATAATAAAGGTGAGTCATTCCATGCCTCTCTTGGTTTTTAGGGGTGTTTTTTGTTTTTCATCCCCCTTCAAATTTCTCTAAAAATCATTGTTGAGCCCCATTTCTCTCGATTTTTCTCCCATTTTCACCATGAAGTTCTAGTATGGGGGGTATGAACATATTTCTTCCTTGGAGACCTTTGTGCCAAATATGGGGATAGTGATGTTAGGCATTTAAATTTTGATGATTTTTGGGCCATATTTATGAAGATACCCCACATCATGGCCCAATGTATCAAGAATAGTGGAATTTCCTATGCCACTAGTTGGGTTTCCTCTCTCCAAATGAGTAATGACATTACATATCTCTGGCATGTGCTCTTTTTTTGACCTGAAACCAAAGGAAATTTAGAGATCCTCAAGGCTATATCATTTCAAAATTGATGCTAGTTATATAAATTGCAGCCTAGGAATCCTTGTGTTTGAAGAATCAAATACCTTAACTAAGGCCCAGATCAAAATATTTTGAACAAGATAAAGATAGATATAAAAAATGATAGCCAAATCATGGCTCAATCTCAAAAGAGAGGAGCTTCCAAGTTTCCCAAGGTCTTGTATAGGTCATATTTTAAAAGGAATTATCGATATGATCACTCTACTTGTAATATTGATGGGCCTACCTTCTACTAATGAATTCCAATTTTGGATGTGTGTGTATATCAACATCATTTGTGAAGGAAAAAATAATTTGAATTGGGGAGAGATAATCTGTGAAAATTAAGTGAGAAATTGGTGAATATGCAACAAAGTAAAATTTTCACATGACTTCCTACCTCATGTACACATTACAGCCTATAGAGTTTGGGTAGGGTTGTCTCCTCAAGATGATAAGAAGAATGCACCAATTCTATGAGTTTATCCACAACTCACTTTTGAAAATAGTAAATTTCATCACAGAGGGTTAATGATGTTTTCAATGTTCATAGTTAGGATCTTGAAGGAAACACAATTGAAAGAGTGTGTCTGTAGAAGAAAAAAATTGATTTAACCTATGGACACCTCTTCATTCAATTCAAAAGTTTTCCTATATAAGATTGGTTGGTTTTGAAGGTGCACCTAACAAATTACCCATGTATTGTAGTGATAAATTGGTCCTTGTGGAAGTTTGCAGACAATTGGATATGCTACATAGGACATGTAGGGATAAGAAAATCACTAGCATCCAGTTTCCTATCTCCTTGGGAAACTATACACATGAGATCTACCCTGGATGCTCAAAATGTGGAAAGAACAATCATTGATTCAAGTTCCATTCATATCAAAGAAGATCCTCCTTTGATATCAAAGGGTTCATTTCAAACATTTGAGAATGTCCTATTATCATCTTCCCACCATTGAAGACTATTGGGAAGATTGTATTGATGAATATGAAGTAAAGAAGAAGGTATTTTAGGAGACTTTCTCTATAAAAATCAAGGATTTCAAGGTGTATTAGGTCCTTGAGGATTTGGAAGATGATAATGATGATTTTATACTCCTGTGAATATATCAAAACCATTCAATATATGCCTCTCCCAACCATTGATGGTCCCAAAAAGAGAGATGATCCTTATGAAATGAATAATCTAGTGATTGTAAGGAAAAAAGCATTGGTATAATAAGAAAATGAAGGAATATAACCAAACAGTGAAATAATCTTCCTCTCAAGAGGCTTCTTCTTCACACAAGGAAGCTTCCATTCCTCAAGAAGTTATAAGTTCACAATTGAATCCTTCTTCCTCACCTTTGGATTCAACAACCAAGGTGTATACTAAATGAAAAGATAAAGAAAGGAGATAGAAAATATTGATGAAACACGAAAAGGAAGTAGGAGAAGAGAAAACTCAAGAATCAAGAAGAAGTTTCCCTACTCTTGAACAAGTATATCATATTATTTAGAAGAGAGAAAGCGAAATCCATTGAAGAAAATAAAAAGATGAATCAGAAGAAGTGGTGAAGAACATGGAAATAATGATGAAGAATGAAGAAGAGATGAAGATGAGATGATGAAGAGGATTTGAAATCATTGAACCTAACACTAAAAAAACTAGTAGGCCCAAGCTTGATGTCAGGAGACCATACTTATTCCTCTATTGAGGTATCTACTCTTGAGGTTTCCACTACTCAACCTCTTGGTCCTCCCTAATGTTCTTACATTGGACCCACCTCTACTCCACCTTCAAGTGACTTTCACATGGGTTCAACCCATGATTGATAAGGAAGAGGAAGGTCTTCTTCAAATTGTTGCTCCTAGTTTTGATGTTGTGGCTTCTACTTGGCACAACCCCTACTCCTCCAAATAAGGCCAAGATAACCTCCTCTTTGGTCTTTAATTTAAAAGGATAGAAATTTCTAGAAATTACCAAACCAAAGGGAGATAAGTATGAAAAGATATCACTATGGTAGATTTGGAATTGACAAGATATCACTTGGTGAATCCACTGAGGAAATCTTAAGGAGACTATTTCTAAAGTAATTGAAGAGTAAAAAAGGAAAAATAAAAGAACAATTAGAGACTATTTCAAGGTAATTTCATAAATCCTTCTTCTCTCAAGTGAAGGACCCTGGATCCCAAAATAACCATCCTTTAATGATATCAAATAAAAATACATAAACATGCAATATTAGGTAAGGCTCACTTTGAAGCTTGCGTCAAGGAATGTTGATCTTAGGATTGAGCTTCATTGATGAAGCATGAAAAATGTATGATAGTATGTCCTCAAGATCAAGATCAATTCAATACTACAACAATCATTGGTATTGAAAGAACTCAAAATTTGGATGGAAAATATTCAAGATGAGAATCATGAGCACCACTGATGAGAAGATTATGCTCTCTCATAAAATATTTGATGATTCTAAAATAATCTATCCAAGAAGTGGGTCTTATGGTGTTGAATGGAGATAAGAGTTCTTGAGGAAGCTACAAGTGAAATGAAGAATCTAGTATAAAAAGGAAGTCTCTGAAATCAAGAAAAATTTGCTGATCTTCAAGCCCTTCATTGTCAATTTTTCAAAGACAATTCTGTAAAGAGAAACTCGGTGGATGAAATTCAAGGAAAGATTCAATGCATTGATAAAAGAGGATTTATGGAAAGTAGAACTCAATTAATAAGGACAAGATGGAGGAAATTTCTAAGTTGAACAATGTAATTGTAGAAGCCACAAAGAGCCTATTATAGAATGGTGGGATTGCAAAAGAAATGGAGTTCTCTCTTGGTAGTTGGTTAGCTGCCATGTCTAACACCATCATCCCTAAGGTTGTGGAAATTTTTGATGTTGTTACCAAATTCAAAGTTCGTGTCCTCAAATAAAGATTATAGTTGTCTTTATTCTCTAATGTTCCTTTCTTCTAGTTCTTAGTCTTTTTCTATCTAATTTTATATTTTGAAGTTAGCTTTATCGTTTTAAAAATAAAAAATTGTAAATAAAGCTATGTAATTAATTAATTAAGTGTTTAGCACTTAATTAAAAGACAATTAGTTATAAATTTGGTTACAACCACCCCTCATCCTATATAAGGCTTCTTTTTCATTGTAAAGGGGTTGTTGGATATTGGTGTTCCTGGATGTAGATACAGAACTTTTTTATCAATACAAAAGAAGACACTTTATCTTCCTTATTTGTGTTCTTTCCTTTTCCATTTCTTGAAGCTTGAGAATGTGAGGATTAATATATCTAAATATTGAAACATTGTGTTCAATCCTTGGGATATAGTGTGAGGAACTTTGGGTCTATCTGCATTTATATTTCATGTCTCTGTATCTAAATTTTCTTCCTTCTTCATTTCTTTCCTTACGGTAGTGAGAAATCTTGTCTGACAACCAAGGAGAATACTTGTGTAGACACAAAATTATGCACTTTACATAATTTAACACTGGTCTTATACTACTATTTAAAAGGTTCTCAAGTGGTTAAAGTACTAATTAATCCCACCTTTTTCCATCTTTCTTTTATATTTTATTCCATACTTCTCGCATATTTTCCAACACTTATCCACCCATTTCGTAACTTCCTCGACATTATAACCTAAATCGGGGTGCCCAAGCCTATCTTGGGGTGCCCAGGGTGCCTAGTCCCACTATAGGAGCCCCGATCTATGTAAATCCCTTTCACTCTTTTTTTGGGTCACTTCTAGCCATTAGTCATGCTTATATTTTCTCGTCGGCCTTGTCGAGATTAATCACGAAACTATACTTGAGAGATCTATATATATATATAAAGCTTATAAAACCATAATGAGGGTCGTAGCATCACTACTATCCATCAATCCATTAGGGTTGCATCGGTTGCATCCACATCTCACCATACATTAAGCCTAGGAATTATCTCCATCACACACACTACATGGGGAGGGATTCCATTCTATTCCATGCACACTTTTTAGTTACATTTGTTATAGCTATTATTACTCGCTAATTCACAAAGTTCGAATGACACAAAGAGCACATAGAGCACAACATGCACACACGCACCATAACTACATCCGGGTTAGAAATGTAGTGTAGCGCTCAATGATAAGTCCACCGTTTGGTGGTGAGGTCGATACGACTTATTCATATGCATATTTTATTTTCTAGGGTTTGGATATTTCTCCTTGCATTTTGGTCACTCTACGGTACATCTATCGGATCTAGCGTGACAAAAGAGTATTTAAAGAACATAGCAACCATATCAAATTAGGGTTTTGAGTATTTACGCTATTCCAAGTGCCCAAATTTCCCTTTGCGGGTGCCCCTGAGTGTTCATCTGCCTTTGTCGAGTTCCACTTCTAGATCTATGACAACTTTGTGTGATCTCTTGTTATCGTGACTAAGTCATTTCTTCCCTTTCTCTTGCATATTAGGGTTTTATTTCACTTAGAATAATTTAATTTACATTTATTCCATATTGCTTTAGTTTATTTACAGTGTTTTAGTCTTCCTAATTAGATTAACTAGGGTTTTTATTTCCCCACATATAGTCCAATTTTAGTTGATCATTTTGGTGAACCTGACATCTTCTTATAGCACCTTATAGGGTCTTGCATTCACACCTTTTTTTCCCTCCATGTCATCTCCTTATCAGGTCATGCCCCAATCTTCATATCCTACCTTTACACCTACCAAGATTACTAATATAGCTACTACCAATGCCGACTTCATGCACGTACGTACTCAACATCCCCCTCGTTATGTCATGCCTTCCTCTGACCCATCCATCAATGTATTTACTACCCACCACACTCACATTACTCCACCCATTGCTCTAACCATCTCATACCACCTTTTCTTGACCTTTTTCCTAAGGTGTTATCATCCTCGCCATATATTGTTGGGTCTCCTTCACTAAACCTTATCGGGTTGACCCCTCCTTTTTGAAACACTCGAGGAGGAGGGGAATAACACATTATATATCATACCCCCTCCCCTTCTCTATTCTTTCATACTTGTACCATCCTACATCCACCTTTAATTCTATCTCACACATGTTAACACCCTTATTACCCGATGACGCACTCTTGTGCTTTAGTTCACACTAGACTGTTGAGGGATTACCATTACACTAAACCCCACACACCACACATCTTCTCTAATCATATACATACCTCATCTACTACTCATTTCTACATCATCTCTCTCATACACGCTACACTAGTCATCATCATATATGAGGCTAGTTTTATATTTCATTCATACATTCTATCTCTACGCTAGGTCACATTATCCATGGGTCTAGCCTTACCTATCACCATTACATATTCTACCCACACCTATCATCACACTTTCTACATTTTACCACATAACTACACATCGTATTCATTCTTTGGTCACCTACATTTTGCATTATCCTATTAGATTTGCACTCACTACCCTATGACACACTCTAGTTCCTCTTTCCATACTCATTTGCCGATGGTTTACTAATAAAATGGACCTTCCCTATATGTAACTTGTCATCATACCACATTCCTTGGACTAGTGACCAACAATCTAGGCTATATCATCACCCACACCTATCATCACATAGTGGTATACACCTTAGGTTAAATCACCACTCTTTTCATCACTTTTTACATCATCTATGACATTCTCTCATCTCTATTATATCATCTTATACCTTTCAAAATTCCAACTTATTCCATTGCATTATTGCACCTTCAATCATCGTGTAGTGGTATACACCTAGGTTCTATCAACACTCCCTTCATCAATGTCTCGACATCCTCTTACATCTTATTATCACCTATTCTATTCTCCTATTCTATAACATTCTATTACATCATCTTTTATCCTATTAATTAGTTAGTGATATTAGCTTTAGACTAAATCACCACCCTCACCTTATTCATAATGTATTGGTCTACACTTTACGCTAAATCACCACCTCATTCTTATTCATCACTTAGTGGTATACGCTTTAGAATAAATCACCACCTCATTCTTACTCATCACGTAGTGGTCCATGCTTAGTGCTAAATCACCACCTTCCATTATCCACCACCTACTCATATATGCTTCACATGCCCTCATTACCCATCTCGTAGTGACTTATGCTATAAGCTAGATTGTCACCTTCTCATTTCATCAGGTAGTGATATACACTTAGGGATAAATCATCACTCCTCCATTCAACACGTCTCGTACATCATGTTATACAATCATATAATTCATCACCTATTATCACTCATCCCATAGTGATATACATGAGGATAAATCATCACTCGCCTATTTAACACATTGTGGTATATGCTTAGGCTATAGGGTCTATGCTAATATTTCCATATGTCTCCTCATCATCCCTTTCATTCTATAGTGATATACTCTTAGGGATAAATCATCTCTCATCTATTCAAAAAAATTATGGTATACACTTACTTTATAGGGTCCATGCACATCATATCATCATGTCACATCTCATCACCATTACATCTACACACTCATCGCGATGCGCTACATGCAACCAACACTACTTGATCATTTCACGATGACACACTCTCATTTATGGTTCATTCTTGACTACCGAGGGGGAAAATATGAGCCTCACCGCATACACTTTCGTAGACTTAGGGGCACGTTGCTCTATCATTCCATTTTGCATTCAATTCCATCCATCCACAACATCTTGCATTGTCTTAGGGAATTTTATTTTTCTTACTAGTGTTTTGCATGTTCACTTTACTTCACATGTTATCTTGATTTATCATATGTCATTATCATAGACACATAAATTTTCACCTCTTTGTTTAGTGTGATCGCAAATACGGGACATTCACACATGACATGGATGCTCACCTTCTACCCTTACTATCTTGGTCATTTGGGGTATCCACATTTGTATCATACAAGTGCTATTGTTTCATTTTATACTTAGCATCTTATACTACTTATTCTTACACATTTTTGACATATCGGTTACCACTCTAACATGCTAACGGGTTTTCCATGTGCAACAATTATTTCTACGAGGGTTCCATGTTTCCATGACTACCTTTTGTTTCTACTTTTATGCTTTGTTTGCTATTGTATGCGGGATTTTCCCTTTTCTTGTGTGTAAACTTGTCTGTTGTTTGT
Source organism: Taxus wallichiana var. yunnanensis (assembly GCA_018340775.1). Classification (NCBI taxonomy): domain Eukaryota; kingdom Viridiplantae; phylum Streptophyta; class Pinopsida; order Cupressales; family Taxaceae; genus Taxus; species Taxus wallichiana. The sequence continues at coordinate 3,982,592 of CM031235.1, read as the reverse complement.
GGCCATGATGGCCTTGAGTGTCTTGTGACATTGTGAGTGATGTCCCTTGTTTGTAACCTACTTTGTGCGGTCTTCTTGTTGTTTCTTGCGTGTTTTACTACTATGTTTGGTAGTTTTTCTACACTATTTACATTTTCACACTTCGACTACATGCATGTGCTTATGGACTAACAATTGTTTTGGATATCCATCCCATTTTGTGCACACCTTGGTATCTACTTGTCGTTTTCCCTTTCCCCTATAGGGATAATTTGGTTATAAGGTTAGAGTGTGGTTGATCTTCTTTTAGGGCCATATTATCCTTCCGAGGAGTATACGCATGTACCCCTAAAGAGGGTCACCACATTACTAACACAATGTATTTACATCGGTTCGAGACACAATGAGTGAGTTGAGAATAGTCTATGAACTCCATACACTTGAGTGAACATAACAAGACATGGCGTCCTTCGGAAATTCTACGATGTGGTTACATGATTAGGGTTTACTGGTGGGTGACCTCTCTACACTTCTGCGTCCCGATGGTGTGAGATCACCCAAAAACTAGCATGGTACAAATATATTTTCAATAAATTCTAGTAGAAGTGGTTAGAGTTGGAGGACACAGAGCATTTCCTCCCTACACTTCTTGACCTAAGGTGGAGCGAGATCACTCAAAAATCGCGACAAGATGTAGATATCCTTCTACACTTTTTCTCGATACTTTAACAGTACACATGTTCGAAGTAAT
>CM031235.1:3880496-3981762 GCA_018340775.1 Taxus wallichiana var. yunnanensis | reverse complement strand
ATCAGCCAACACATTAAGTGCAGCAAACGACTCCTTCTGACTTTCAAGATTCTCCATCTGAATTTCAGAAGAGTAATTGCCAATCTTGATTCTGTCTGTTCTGGGTCTCTTGCAGGACCAATCCCTGAAACTTGAAGTGGGTTCTGAGCTACCCATATATCTGAAACCCATCATATCTGCATCAATGTCCTGTGCCTCTGTGTCAGTAATTGTGCCTCTTGGTCTCTTGCAGGACCGATCCCTGAAACTTGAAGTGGGTTCTGAGATACCCATCATATCGGCATCAATACCCCTTGACTGCAATGGCATGTCCAGTGCCTCTGTGTCAGTAATTGTGTCATCCATTGAGGTTTCTCTGTTTCTGCCTGCATATATGATATGGGTTTCTTTGGCAAAACCTGCTTTCATGGCCTGTCTCCACGCCCTAAGCCTTGATGTCTCTTTCTTCTGACAAAGATTTCCATGAATGGTACCTGAATTACTAGTACCCACTTCAGATGAGTGGGAAACATGAGTTGGGATTACTGATATGGGGGATAAGCTGCAATTGGCCTCGCCCTTATGTGACACATCTGAAACAGGGATGCTTTCAATAGGAATTAAGGAAGACCCTCTTGCAATGGCTGCTGTCATGACGAACAAGAATTTCTTGCGAGCGTTGCCCCATTGCAAGAAATTCGCACTCACCTTCGTATCCATTGCACTGAAAAAAACCAAAAACTCCGCAGACAGCTCTGCTAAACCTTGAAATCCAATTGTTTTTGATATTTGGCGGTAGCTCTGCTAGGCATATGAATGTCGAGGCCAACGGTCATATGAATGTCGCAATGATCGTTTTGATTGAGAAGATGAACTTAAATGCAACCTTTATGCAAATGACGCGGTAAGTGTTTTACATTTAAAAACAATGCACTAGATAGCTGTATTAGTTTTGGTGTAACAATTCAAGATGTATTTGTCAAAAATAAATGTTTCAATACAGTCTAGAAAACAAGGTAAAGTTAGACTCAAAATTTGTACAAACATAAAATCTTGATCAAAATTATAACACTCTCAAAAAGATGAATAAAATAGTAGTAGTACGGTTTAAACAAATTTCAATTAGGTGAATATAATCATGCGAACATGTCCATGGTGCTTTGAGGCTTTGAAAACCTTGCTCACTTTTCTAAAATTCATTGTGGATCATTGAGAAATTACCTTTCTTCCTTGCAACCCCAATGTGATTGCAATACCTTGCAAAAAATATTAAAATTGGAACGAGTTAATGGAGGCACGCGTAATCTTTTCATTACTATCACGGTCCTAAGATTTGGAACAATTTGGAAAACATCACACTAAGGGAGATGAGCCACTCGTCAGGCACCCAAACTTACGGGGGTCATATAATGAGCGTTAGACCACATATTAACACGAAAATAATGACATAAAATTTGTCTCCCTCTTAACTTAGTAAAAATATCCAATTTAAATAAAAAACACTTATATATAGATCATATAAATTCATTTTAAGCACATGTGCCTCATAAAGTGGAAATTATATGGGTGGATTAATATTAAAAAAACGTTACCTATATAATAGTTAATGTATGGACCAATAACCGATATGTAATATTGTTTTAAGCGTATAGCATGTGGAAACTTGAAAAGGAAAGGGCGTGAGTTTTGGCGCGAACACAGGTGGCAAATGCATTTACTCCAATGCATGTGGGCTATCAATGTTAGTTAATAGCAAACCAAGACCAAACTTAATCGCCCCAGCACTAGTCATTTCAACTCACACCGCCAATACTTGGGCGCCAGAGCCTCACCCGAGAATCGCCTCGCAACATGTTTGGCATCTCCCGAGCTCCCATCCATGGACGTTTCTCACAACGTCCCTGGACTTCGTGAGGTTTCTCACCAGGCAATGAAGAAACTCAACTGACCTGTTTTTATTTGCTTCCATTATATTTTTATACTGTTATTTTGTTGGGGATATTTGAGATCATCGTGCCTTGGTAAAAGTGTGAAAAAACTATACAATTGTGGTTATTTGGATAAAAAATCTTGCACTTCAAATAAATATTTTTAAGGAAATTGTCTAGATTGTGGGTTTGAAGTTGTGATTTTGTTTTTAAAGTTTCATGTTTGGCGGTGTTGGTGTTTGATAAATGGCCTCTGTTTGTTGAAGATGGATGTGTAAGTTTCTCCATTTTTGTAAGTTTGATTCATGGGTTTTTTTCAGAGTAATGTAGAAGGTGTTGTTGTGATTATTTAAAGGGAAGGTGTAGAAATACAAAGCCATTTTTCATGATCATCTTTTAGTGCTTCCGCTTCCCAATTCCAACGCACCAAAAGACAATCCACTCAAATCGCCGTGAAAACTCCGCTTAAGGTAATAGGAGTAACGCGGGGAGGGGTAAAATGTTCCTCTTTCTATGCACAATCCTAGAACCGGCCCAATATGGGCCCAGTGACAACATGGAAGAGGAAATAAAGCCTACTCATGCTTTGGGATTGCTTTTCTCAAATTACACTTAGGTCTTTGGCCGAGTTAGAGGATTTATGGGTGGTTCTAGTTATGTATTGGATAATAGATCGCAACACAAGTGTAAGATCGGGAATAAAGACTTCTAAATTTTGATGACATGAATTATCGTGGAGTTTCTTCAATTTGATACATTTTCCGTTTAAGCACACAAATAGGAAAAACACTTCTAAATTTCCTTTCGATTTTTTTGCAATATGATTTGTATTGCTTTGTTTAGTCTTTCTCCTCATTTTCTTACATATTTTGGCAACATGTGCAAGATTTTCCGATTCTTTAGATGCATTCTCACAGCTTGTAGTATGTTTACCTTCTTTTATGAGTGAGATTTTGTTACAGTTTTTTGCATGATTGTGTAATCGGTATAGATTTTATTCGCATTTAATATGCGCTTCTTCATGGGTCTAGTTAATACATACATTCGACAACACTTCATGGATTTACTCAAAAAATACATATTTTTCATTATATAATGGAATCATTTTCCTTTACAAACAAAAACAAGGTTGTTATATTCTTGGATGTCATATTCATAGCATGTTGTGGGTATATTAATCAATCGTGCCAAATTTTTAGTTTTTATCGAATCAAAATTACTATTACAATACACACACACACACACACATACACACACACACACACACACACACACACACACACACACACACACACACACACACACACACACACACACACACACACACACACACACACACACACACACACACACACACACACACACACACACACACACACACACACACACACACTTGACAAAAATACTAAAAACATTTTGCTAAATCATTTCCAAAACCGGGAAATGGGGTCGTGAATCTGCATATGTTTGCAGTGGATGTGTTAGAATTTGTCTGGCTTGTCTTCCCGTGTTGATGTCCTCAGTAGGTGTGGCTAGGAATGTTTCCAATTTGATGAAGCATTTACTCCAAGTGATACTTTTTTATGTGCAGTAAACCAATTGGGGGCAATGGATGACCATCAACTCCCTCAATAAAGGGTGTTGTTTTGGGCAATGGATTCATGGACTTTTGAGTCTCCTTTTCCTTTCCAACTCTCTTCTTTCCTTCTCAAACACTTTTTCCTTTCTATCTGCTACTTTTAACCTTTCTGGTCTTTCGCTACTCTCTTTCTCGCCTCCGCATCAATTTTTGATGCTCCTTTATTTTTCTTTATATTCTATTTCAATCTTTTCTTGTTCCTTTCTTTCTCTTTCAGCAATCCATTCTACTTTTTTCTCTTGAATATGTTCCCTCTTTCTTTTCTTTAATTCATCAATTTCATTCTTCTTCTTTTCTTTATCCATGAGAAGCTTCATGTACTTATCAACAATTATAATTTAAAATTCCCTACTCAACCTTATTCCAACATCATAATTTGGCCTTCTTGAGCCTTTTTACCTATTCCCTTGGGAGTTTTAAGAATTTACTAAGAGTTTGTTGTCCTTGGTTTTCCTCTTGGTTTTGGTTTGAATTTGCCCCTAAAACATATGTTTCCTCCAATTGTGTCGTTCCATCATTTTCTTCGGACTTGTATCAACATAATAGTGGACCATATCTGTCTCACTAAGCAATGTTAGTTGGGATGGTAGAGAGAGACTAAATTCTTCATTGTTGAAATTCAATTTTACCCCGATATTGAAAGAAACTTCTTTCATCCACTCAGGAGCTCTAGCTTGTGTGAGCATATATAGAGACTCATTTGATTGATTTCTCACAAAGAAAAGGTGTTGATTGCTGATCAAGACATTCTGCTCATGTTTACCTCATTTGGTTGAGCATCTAATTCTTGACATACTTGTGTGTTAGGCACCATATCTACATCTTCTCTAACTCGCAAATCAACTCCGTATAACCGTAGCATGTTTTCACTACACTCACCTCATCTTGAACAAATGTGTCAAATGTTTTACTTGGTCCCATGTATTCATCCAAATCATTTGGATTAAGTGGCCATATTCCCATCCTTTTCAAACTTGAAATAGTGTTTTTAGGGGTAAGAGCATTTCTAAATTCCTTACTTCCCAACTCGTTAATTATGCCCTTTGATATCTATCACATGCTTCTCAATTATCCATTTACATCTCTCCTCCTGAAGTAATATTTGAATAGAGAAAATACAATGACATCCGATGGCTACAATCCTATGAGAGGTGTGTGCAAGAAATGTTAACAAATCTATTCCCAAGCTCCTTGCCTCTTGAATTGCTCCTAAAGCAACATGTGAACCATGTCCATCAAATATCATCAAAATTCCTATTTTTTGGAGACACACCACCAAGCATAGATGTTGTAAAGTGATGTATTCATTTCATGAATAAATCTTTCGTCATCCATGCATGATTTTGTGATTTCATGCAGGCATTGGACTCAAATCTTACAATGTAATTTTATAATTGCTTCTTCCCCTTAAACAAATAGAATCCTAGAATACTTTGTCCTGCAACATTTACACAACACAAAATCGTATTCCATTCCCTACTATTGACCTCTCGCACATACATGCCTAGTCTATTTTTGTCATTTTGTGTCATTTTAGCCTTAACTGGGGTGCTCACGCCATTTCTAGGGTGCCCATAGGATCCCTAGTCCCAAATCGAGGCACCTAATATTTTTTCCACTTTATCTCTATCTTTTTGGGCACTTTCTAGTTGTCCTGAGCATTCTATATTTTTGGTGTTTGGACTTTGTGGTTAATTATGAAATTAGAACAAGAGAACCATATAAATATAAATTAATGGGACCATAATGAGGGACTAAGCACTAAACACTAAGCACTACTATTATAACCTAATGTTACATCCATCAAAGGCTCCATTTGCATCCATCTAGCTCCATCACAAGGCACCGTAAGGTTGGTTTATCTATATCACACTATATAGGAGGGAATTTTATTTTATTCCATCCACCATTCTATTACATTTCTACACATAGTTATGCGCATTACATGCACAAAGTGTGACTCGACACAAGAACACTTAGGCATGATCGCACACACACACACACATAGAACTACATCGGTCCGAGATGTAGTGCAACGCTCCATTAGTAAGTCCACCACCTTTTGTGGAAGATGAGGATAATTTGACCTCTTCATTTAAAAAAAAAAAAATTAGGATTTGATTTTTGTTTTGGGGTTTTACAGTCTCTTCTTCATCAAGGATTACCAATGACATTTCGATGCAAAAAGACGCTTATTTTATCTTCTGGTTTATTTCGCGCTTCATTTCTTGTGTGCTTTATCTCGATTATAGATATGTGTAACACTTTTATATTGTTAACCCCAACAACTAGTCAAAGCTTTGTTTGGAGGTTTTGTGTATTGACAGGATTTACACACATAGAGGGTTTTCTGATTGAGTGGGAAAATATAAATGGCGGAAGATAGTAAATACCAAGTAGAGAAATTTGATGGTCGTAATTATCAACTATGGAAGATGCGGGTGGAGGATTATTTGTATCAGAAGGATCTATACTTATGCGTTTAGATGAGCATACACAATAATGACGCGATGATTGATGAAGAATGGAAGGTTCTTGACAGAAAGGCTATGTGATCTATAAGATTGAGCTTGGTAGCATCAGTGGATTCAAATTTTACAGATGCAAAAACCATAGTAGAGTTGATGAAATCTTTAGCAGATTTGTATGAAACTCCTAGTGCTTCAATAAGGTTTATTTGATGAAAAAATTATTTAATTCTATGATGCAAGAAGGTGGATCTGTATCTAATCATTCAATGATTGGTATATTTTAAATCAATTAAAATTGATCGAAATTCCGTTTGATGATGAAGTGAAAGAAATTTTATTCTTATGCTCTTTGCCAGATAGTTGGGATAACTATGTAATGGATGTAAGTAATACAACGTCTTCTTCTAAAGGTTTTAAATTTGATGATGTGGTTAGTGTAATTCTTAATGAGGAAATACACAGGAAAATTTCAGGAGAAACATCGTCTAGAAACACTTTAAATTTAGAAAGAAAGGGAAGATCTAAGGAGAGATCATCGAAGAGCAAGAATAATGGGAGATCAAAGTCAAGAAATGGCAGATCTAGATCTAGGTACAAAGATTTACTTTGCTGGAATTGTGGAAAGAGAGGACACATAAAGGAGTGTTAGTCCAAGGAAAACAAAGAGAATACATCAAAAAAAGGTAAAGAGGAAAACATTGCAAGTGAGGTAAAGCAAGATGCCCTTATTCTCTCCTTCGATAATAAATTAGAATCTTGGGTTTTAGATTCAGGAGCTTCTTTCCATGTTACCCCTAATAAAGGTTATTTCATAAACTATGTTCAGGTGATTTTGGACAAGTTTATTTAGGAGATGATGAGCCATGTAATATTATTGGTAAAGGTGATGTTCAGTTAAAGTTGTAGAATGGAAATCCATGGGTATTTAAAGATGTGAGGCATGTGTCAAGCCTCAAGAGAAATATGATATGTGTAGGGAAACTAGGTGAATCTGGATGCGTGGTTACATTCACAAAGGATTCTTGGGAGGTTACCAAGGGATATCTTGTTGTGGAAAGAGGTAAGAAGGTAGGAACTTTATATTTGTCTACCTATGTTACTGATTCTTTTTTTGTGTTATCTACTACAAATTCAGATGCAACCATGTGGCATAATCAACTAGGCCATATAAGTGAAAAAGGAATGCAGATCTTAAAGGTTAAGGGTAAGTTATCATATTTGAAACAATTAAATATTGAATTTTGTGAGCATTACATATTTGGAAAACAAAAGAGAGTGAGATTTCTCAAGGTCAGTCGATAAAGAAGGAGCAGAAATTTGAGCTTGTACACTCAAACGCGTGGGGACCATCTTAGGTAGCTTCTATTAGAGGATCCCAACATTAGGTTACTTTCATTAATGATGCCACAAGGAAGGTATGGATTTATTGTATTAAGCATAAATCTGATGTTTTTGAGACTTTTAAAAGGTGGAAAGCCCTTGTGGAAAATGAAACAAACTTAAAATTAAAGTGCCTTAGATCTAATAATGGTGGTGAGTACTGCAATAAGGCTTTTAATGATTATTGTTCAGTGAATGGAATATGAAGAGAAATAATGGTTCCTATAACTCCATAGGATAATGGAGTTACAGAAAGAATGAACAAAACAATCATGGAATGTGCTAGAAGCATGAGGATACATGTTGGTTTACCTTTGAAATTTTGGGTAGAAACAATGCATAAGCAAAGGTGTACTTGATCAACTGTGGGCCTTCAATAACACTAGATGGTGGAATACTAGAAGAAGCTTGGTCTGGAAAAGAGGTAGATTTTTCTTTCCTTAGATTTTTGGCTCAGAAGCTTTTTGTGCATGTTGATAGGGAAAATAGGAATAAGTTGGATGCTAAATCTAAGAGATGTACTGTCATTGGTTATGGATCTGGTGATTTCGGATATCGATTTTGGTATTTAGAAGATTATAAGATTGTTAGGAGTCATGACATTGATTGGAATGAAAAAATAATGTACAAGGATCAGGTTTTGGTGCCTAAACATGAATAGGTTGATGAGATTTTGAAGGAAAATAAACTTTTAGATTTGAAACAGACATCCACAGACACCAAAATTGGTTCTACAGAAACCGATGTCGGTTAGACTAACCGGCATCGACAGAAAGGATCGGGTTCGAAATAGATAGCTACCGGAATCGCGTGCATTTCTTAAACCCGATTTCGGTGAGCCAACCGCAATCGGCTAAGACATTGAGGAACCACGATCAATTATAGAACTGTGATTGGTTATAAAAGCTGAGCAATCGGTATCGGTGACCGGTGTCGGTCACTGACAAAGATTGACATGAATGTGCAACAGCAGGTTTGCATGAGCCCCAAACACCCCAGATCTCAGTGAGAAGGTTACAAAGATTAAGTAGACCTCTAGAGATATTTTCACCTTCCTTTTCTTATTTATTATTGATTGATAGTGGTGAACTAGAAATATTTGAAGAAGTAATGCAAGTAGATACCCACGTGTAGTTGGAGCATGGAATGGATGAGGAGATGGACTCCTTGGAACAAAATCAGACATGGAATTTGGTCAAGTTTCCAGGAGGTAAGAAAACACTATGAAAAAATTGGTTTACAGAATTAAGGAAGAAGGGGGTGGACTGAAAAGATACAAGGCGAGGCTTGTGGTAAAGGGATTTGCATAGAAATCAGGTATTGACTTTGATGAGATTTTTTATCCTGTAATTAAGATGACTTCTATTCGTATTTTTCTAAGTTTGGTTTGCAACAAAATATTTTCATTTAGAATAGTTTGATGTTAAGACGACTTTTATTTATGGTGATTTGGAGGAAGAGATTTATATGTAAAGCTGTTTCTTGGTTATGAAGTCAAGGGTAAGGAGAAACTTGTGTGAATATTAAAAAGAGTCTATATGGGCTCAAGAAAGCTCCAAGGCAATGGTATTTGAGATTTGTGCTTTTTATGCATGAGCATGGTTATATGAGATGTGAATCGACCAAATTTCGATAACATGCATCGAGTTTTGCAGCCCAAGCAAGTAGATCAAACAGAAAATCATGAAAATTGGCTAAGTCTTTCTCAAGGTTTCCTTCGGGGACAGCTTGAACGAATGTACGCGGAAGACGCGGATCGGCCGATTTGCCGCTAGGCAAAAATCTGGATGCAACCGGGACATCGGGACAAAAGGACGCGCGGCGCGATGCGGAAGCCGGTTCAAAAGGAGGAAAAACTTTCGCACTAATCGCTTTGGGACATCTCTGGGACAAAGGTACAAGCGAACTGGCCGGTTCGGCCGAAATGAGAACAAAATAGAACAAAATGGGACATCCCGAAGCAAATGGGACATCCGGGGGCGAGGACGCGAACCACCAATGGGCGAACTAGGAGGAATTTGTCCTGGCAGAAGACTGGGACATCCGGGACAAATGGACGCGAAGGAGCCGAAGGAGCCGAAAGCCAATCAATGCATGCCACGTGTCATCGCCAAATGAGGGACGAGGAAGCCCATTTCGGGCGGATCGGAGGTTTTTGTCCCAGAAGCACTGGGACATCCGGACAAATGGACGCGGTGGACGCGAAAGAGCCGAAAGGGCCGAGAACCAACCAGATCACGACACGTGTCGCAAGGGAGGCAGTCCAAAAGTCAAAGGGCGAGGTTTCGAGCACTGACCCGAACCAATGAAATAGCGCCACGTGTCCAAGTTTAAGGGGCCCACAAGGAAATTTCAAAAGGAAAGCCCGCGAAAGGTAGAGGAGAGAGAATTGCTCGTCCAATCAGCACGTGCCACGTGTCATCCAGTGGCAAGAGCGGAAAAGGGAAAGATTTCAAAACACGTTTTGGCCTGTTTTTTGCCCTAAATCTTCAGATCGCCATAACTTTCGATCCAGAGCTCGGATTTGCACGTTCTTTATATCAACGGAAAGCTGGTAAAATTCTCTACACGATTCCGGGGTCAATCTTGCATTTTGGTTCAGTTTGGAGAGAGAAAATCAAGAAACGCCTCGCACAAAATAACAAGGTAAGTAATGCTTCAACAAACAACTTTAATGCAGCAGGCGCTCGCCGCTTCGTAAGAAAGCCCGCCCATTTTGCCAGATCCGCCGCTTCGCCATAATGAGATGAATTAAATGCAACTCGGAGGTGGTTGGGGTAGATTTGGCTTTCCCCTCTCTTCCTCTCTCATTCTTTCTATATATTGTAAAGAGGAGCTTCTTTTCAAGGGTCGAACATTTTTCTATTTTGCTCTCCCTTCTTCTCCTCAGTGAATTTGTGGAGTTCGAACCTCTCATTTGAACTGTAATACTATTCTGCCTCATGGCATTCTCAGTAGTGTATTGTATCAATCTTGGAGCAAGTAATGCATGTCTCGTGGATGATTCTCTCCTCTCTCGTGTTCATTTTCGCATCCTCCCGGTCTTTCACCGCAGTTTTTGTTATCTCAGTGCATGATCTTATATCACATTCAAATGGTCTCGTGTTCACCGGCAAAATAGGTGTTCTTCATTCCTGCATCACCTCTATTAGCTTAGATTTATTTTATGCATCTTCTTACCTTGTCTCCTCGCAGATTAGATTAGGTTTTGAGAAAACCCTCTCGCATATTTCGTGTGCATCCGAACAGAGGAATAGGAACCAAAGCCTTTTCTCGGAGAATCCTTTCTCATTTTTTCAAGTCCCACACTGGAGAAAGGATTCAATGTTATGCAATCACACCGGATGCCAAAGTGATCAACCTAGAAACCCGATCTCGCATCCGTGGGTGCCGTGATTTTGCACTAACAGCTTTGGCACGCCGGTGGGACCTAGAGGTCTCATTTTTATCAGAGCAAAGTTGATATGCATCTCGCTGCAATTTTCTTGCTTGAAAAGAGCTATTATTCGCATATCCGCGACTCCAAGAGGAAGATCAACTGGTTTCAGCAAAGGCAGCCCGAGAGCTTATGAGAAGAATCACAAGGTCAAGAGTCGAGAAGAAGAGAGGTGTTGTTTGAATACCCGCAATTATCTCCAAGAAGAAGGCAAAGAGGAAGAAGGATTCAAAGGTCTCCATCTCCACCAAACAGAACTCTCTCAACTCCTCCACCTGATCGGCCTTTCATTCAGTATTCAAGAGTTCTTCGACCAATCAGAATGGCGCAACCACTGAACCCCTATGTCAACTTCACAGCAAAGAAACCCACTTGCTCTCAATGCACAAAATCCAATCCTAGCTGGCAAAGATCAAGAACATTCCGTACTTCATCGGAGAAAATCGACCACTCCTCGTGATCATGTCAAGGACATTGCTAACATTTGTGCAATCCATGAGATTAATGAGATGCAAGTAGTCACAAATTGTCATGCATCTTCATTCAAGGGGAAAGCATTGCAATGGTTTAGGAGCCTTGAGCCGGCTCTATCACAAACCGGAATCACCGTGGTATTGCACTTCATGATCAATTTGGAGAGAAGGGAGACAACTTGTCTCTTTTTGGAGCAGCCGACAACCATCAAGAGAGCTTCCAATGAGCAATTAATCGACTTCAACTTCAGATTTCAAAGGTCTTGGGATAGAATTCCAGTAGCAGTCAGGCCAACAGCAGAAGGTGCTTTTCTATATTACCTTAAAGCTTTAAATTCTGATATTTCTATGTTGGTTCAATCTATGGGAGGCACAACTATCCCTGCTGCTTATAGTATTGCCATTAGAGCTGAAAATTGTCTGATTCAAGCTGGCAAGCTAGCTCCTAGGCCTCCAATGCCATTATATCCAAGTTTAGAGAGCCCAAGTACTAGTCAAGCACCTGTCTTAGCTCCTTCTCCCACTCCTAGAAATCAGAGTTCAAATGAAGCTTCCACTTCATCTCCAAGTGCCCCAAATGAGCTTCAAGAAGTCATGAAGCAACTGCAAAATTTAGGTAATGAGCTGGTTACACTCAAGAGACAGCAAGCTCAAGGTTTTAGACCTTCGTATCAGCCTCAAGCTCAACCTAATAGGCAGCTATATCAGCCTCAAAGGCCACCCAATCCAACCTGCAAATCGAATCAAGCAAGGCCTCCCGCCAATAGACCATTCCCTCTATAATCCAAATGCCATATCTCGCTCTAAGGCATTAGTACCAAGACAAAACAACATTGCCCAGAGTATGATTGGTGTTTTCCATGTAATGAGCCTCATAATCAATCCATGTGCTTCAATGGTGCTTTGACTCAAGCTTTAATGGTAACAACTACTGGTGTGGAGGGTGAGAACAATCAAGAAAACAGCCAACAACAAGAAACATTCCAACAGCAATCAGCCCCAAATGACACCACATTGGTAAATTGGCAAGCAGAGGATTTTTGTGGCATGAACCAGGTAGTTTCTCAAGGTGTTGTAGCAAACACAAGGTCAAAAAGGAGAAATTTGGGTGAAGAGCAGCCATTAGCCCCAGCCAATCCACAACCTTCCATGGCTCCACAAATGATTGGCAAGCAAAGTCCCGCTTCAAATGCACAAGGGCAGCCAAGAACAGCCCCTAGGCCAACTCAAATGCCAGCTGTTGCTGCCCACATACAAGGAGTAAATGTGCAAACCAAGGGACAGCAGAGAGATCCTTCATCACCATTCAGTATCATTGATCAGATGAAGAAGACAAACGTCAATATATCTATGTGGGAATCCCTATCCATCCCAGGCCAAAGAGATCTGCTGCAAGCTGCCATGAAGGACTGGCCAACTTCGAATCAGCAGATACAAGACAAAGTGCTTACAAATGCTGCCCAATCAGGGAAATCATGGAGGACAACAAGGTAAGATGTTGAAACCCCCTCCTTTCTATGTTTCATTAATCATTGGAAATCAGCTAGTACATAATCGCATGATTGATTCTGAGCAAGTAGCTCTCACATGCCCAAACAAATAAATTGATCGCCTAGGGCTTCAAGATGAAACAACATCCAAAGGGGTAGGGTAGTGGATGGATGGGACAGCAATAAGCAATAAAGCTGAGTGATTAGAAATTTGAGTCTTACTCGCACGCATGTCCAAATGTTGTTGTTTTACAAGATGTGTCACCATAGACCTTCCACCACTTTTGCCCTATGTTTGTCAAGGGACTTCACTGCCAAGATTGGGGGATATTTGTCCGCTGATTGGTCTCACATGCTATTCAGGACAAGATATGGAACTAAGACCACAATCAGATCTGAACCTATTGCAAACTTCCATATTGAGCCCTACACTCCAAGTCAGATTAATGCCAATTGCTCAGCATTTGATCAAGAAGATCACCCAAGCACGGATGAAACTGACACTAAAGTTGGAAACATCCCGGATCTAACTCTTGATGAATGGGCAAGCAAGGTGCATGCTTTTGATCCTTATCAAGGAATAGAAGAATCTGAGCTAGGAGTCTATTGTATACACGAAGAAAGTCAACCTATTCCTAGCATCACTAAGCCAAACCACAAGGATGACAATGAGGTATGGCAGCTGTTTTTTGATGGATCAAGGAGTAGACAAGGTGCAGGAGGTGGAGCCGTGCTTGTTTCACCTCAAGGAGTAAAGTACTATTCAGCTTTTAGATTTCAATTTGCATGCTCCAATAACACTGCTGAATATGAAGCCTTGGTGCAAGGGATGCATTGGGCAATCAAGAAAAAATAAAGAACTTGCAAGTCTTTGGGGACAGTGAATTGATTGTAAATCAGGTCAAGGGACAGCATGCGGCCAAAAATGATCTACTCAGGTGCTACAAGAACAGGGTGTGGGACCTCATGGAAGATTTTGAGGGTTTCGGCATTAAAGCCATTCCTAGGAAAGAGAATCAAGTCACACGATAAAGCTTCGCAGCAAAGTAGGGGCAGCCTTTGACATTAGAGAGAAAACATTCAACAAGACAAGGTACAACCAAACATCCACGTGATTGTGAGGCCTTCAAAGGCCGGATAACGATGTCGGGCTGGCAAGTATTTGAGAATGACCAGCAAATCATCCATTTTTTCAGTAAGAAGAAGTTTGAGTTCTCACTAAGAATCAAGAAAAGTTGGAACAACAATATGGTGACCAAGTGATACAGCTGAGAACTGACAAGCTGCCCAAGGGACTTATCACTTTGGAGTCCATTTTTAACCCCAATGATCAGTTTAGAAAGGAGAAAGCAAACATTCAGGTCAAGAGAGAAGATTCGGTATCCATCTTGGTAGAAGAGAACAAGCCATTGCAAATTGGAAAGATGACAACTGAGCAAGAAAGATGTGAGTTCATACAGCTATGTCAAGAGTTCCCGACGTGTTTGCTTGAGCTATGAAGACTTGAAAGGTTTCAATCCCAACTTAGCTCAAGATACCATCGAATCGATCCAAATACTAAGCCTCTGTCAAGTAAACAGAGACCACCAATCCACACATGGAGCCTCTCATGAGGAAAGAATTGGACAAGTTGATTGAGTCAAGAATCATATTCCCAATCAAGCATTCTAGTTGGGTTGCCAACTTAGTTCCAAATGTAAAGAAGAATGGAGAGATCAGCCGTGTGTTGACTTCGTAGATTTGAATAGAGCCTCTCTCAAGGACCATTATCCACTCCCTTCCATGGAGCAAATATTGCAGGTCGAGCTGGTTCGTAAAGGTTTTCACTACTTGATGGTTACTCAAAGCTTCAATCGATTATGGTAAAGGAGGAAGACCAGTTCAAGACAGCCTTCACAACCAAATGGGGCACATATGCTTACAAGAAGATGCCATTTGGACTGTCGAACGCCAGAGCAACATTCCAGTGAGCTATGGATATGGCATTCAAAGGCTTGATCAACAAGATAGTGCTGGTATACCTAGATGATATTACTGTCTTCTCAAAGAATGCAACAGACCATTTCTTTCACCTCAGGCAAGTGTTTCAGAGGTGTAGAAAGTTTGGAGTGTCCTTAAATCCTAAGAAGTGCATCTTTCTTGCACATGAAGGGAAGCTCCTTGGCCATATTGTCTCCAAGGAAGGATTAGCAATTGATCCAGAGAGGGTTGAAGCCATAAGAGCTCTACCATTGCCAAGCCACAAGAAAGCCCTTCAGAGTTTCCTGGGAAGGATAAACTTTGTTCGGAGGTTTGTCCCAGATTTTGCAGCCCTTGTCAAGCCCATCACCAAAATGTTAAGGAAAAGCATGGCTTTCAAGTGGACGGCAGAAGGCAAGGAGAGTTTTGAAGCAATCAAAGAAGCCATCTCCCAAGCACCCACTCTCATCAACCCTGACTTTTCCAAGGATTTCATCCTCTATGCATTTGGAGGTGATGACACTATTTTCGCCATTCTCGTACAAAGCAGTAACAAAGATAATGATGAACAACCGATTCGCTTCTTCACCTGCAGAGCCTAGATGACTGCGAAGTGAGGTACTCTTTTATGAAAAGCATGTGCTTAGTAGAATCGAAGCTTGAAGAAATTCAAGCATTTAGTCTCAAACAACAAGGTCCAGCTTGCTGGTCTCACATGTCAAGTTAAGGACTTCCTCCTCAACAAGGATTTGAATGAGAAAAGGGCAGGTTGGATCACCCGTGTCATGGAGTATGACATTGAGATCAAGATCACCAAGTCTGGTAAGAGGGAAAGGATTGTGTGAGCAGCTGGTTTTGGGGAAGCAAAAGGAAGTATGCAACGAAGAAGAGGCTGTTTTGATAGCTCAAGACAGCCATGAGCCGAGTGGCATACAAGAAGAAGACAATGCTGCCCCGACTCGCTGGACCCAAGGCATTATGCACTTCCTACAAACAGCCTATGCCCTCCGTAAATGAGCAAAGCGAAGAGGAGATACTTCAGTCAGTCAGTGTCGTTCCATATACCATCATTGATGGAGTTTTGTTCAAGAAGGATGTGAATGGAGTGCCGAGATGCATTAACACAGTCGATCCAAAGGGTATTAAAAGAGTTTCATGATGGACCAGCTGGTGGCCATTTTGCACCAAGAGTGACACTCTAAAAATCATGAAGGCTGGTTATTATTGGCCTAAAATCTTTAGTGATTGCTATGCATGGATCAAGAGATGTAAGAATTGTGCATTCTTCACAGAAAAGAGAGACTCGCTGCCCTTCCATTACATCCAATCTCGCTGACCAGCCATTCATGCAATGGGGTTTAGACTTCATGGAGCCATCAATCCCAATTCAAGCCAAGGGCACAAATGGATTTTGACACCACTGACTACTTCACCAGATGGATGTAAGCAAAGAGCACTCAAAGAGGCGAATGAGTCTAAGATCTTGGACTTTTACGAGGGATAACTACCGATTTGGTGTACCTACAATAATCTCCGATAATGCATTGGCATTCATGGATCTAAGGTGACCGAGTGGGCTGTCAAGAACGGGATCTACCTAAGCACTTCATCAAACTATTACCCTCAAGGTAATGGCCAAAGCCGAGTCTACAAACAAGAACTTGCCGAGGATCATTAGGAGGACTTGATGAGAACCGAGGGCTTGGCATACCAAACTCGAAATCAGCCTTATGGGCTGATAGGATCACTCCCAAAAGATCCACATGTAATTCTCCATTTAAGCTTGTCTATGGAAGAGAGGCAATCTTGCCCATGTCACTTGAGTTGCCAACATGGAACTCATGAAGCAGCCTGGAGTTGCTTGAATTTGAGCCTATGGAGGTGAGATATGCAGAGCTGATGGAGCTGCAAGAGATCGAAATCGCATCCCAAGCAATGGAAAAGGATCAAGCTTTGATCAAGAAGACCTTTGATGTAAAGGCCAAGGATAGATCTTTTCAAGTGGAGATCTAGTGTTGAAATGGGATGCAGATCGGCAAAACCAGAAGGCATTTCAAATTTGATGCCATTCGAGTGGCCCATACATGGTCACGAAGCGCAAGAGCAGCAATGCTTTCCAATGGCCTCATCGATGGTGAAGAACCGCAGATTCCAGCCAATGGAATCTATCTCAAGCGTTGCCTCTAGAGGGAAGTTCACTACCTTGTAAATATTAATTAGATTTTCATTCCTCCAAGTGCTTGTGCACATTGTCCCGTCAGAGTTAGGTTTCGCTTTTCCTAAGTGCTTCAGCACAGTTTTGCTGCTTCTCGTGTTGTTTTCACAGCCTTCAGAGTGTTGTTGGAGAAGAAGTTGCAGATCGTGCCTGGATTAGATATCGTGCCTGCTTTGTGTTATTGCTTATGACTCCATGCCCAATAGATCGCTAAAAGGCCACTGATCTTCTACCTAGCAGGCAGGTGACCCCGCTGAGTCGTCAAAACTGTTGTCAAAATTTCACCCCCCAGGGTAAATTTCGATAACATGCATCAGAGTTTTGCAGTTCCAAGCAAGTAGATTGAAACAGGAAAAATCGTGAAAATTGGCTAAGTCTTTCTCAAGGTTTCCTTTGGGACAGTTGGAACGAATGTACGCGGAAGACGCGGATCGGCCGATTTGCCGCTAGGCAGTCCGGATGCAACTGGGACATCCGGGACAAAAGGACGCGGGACATGGGGACGCGGAAAGCGGTTCGGCCAAGGAGGAAAACGCACTAATCGCTTGGGACATCCGGGACAAAGAGTACGCGAGCGACGAACCCGCCGGTTCGGCCGAAATGAGAAGAAACTTTGGAAGCAAATGGGACATCTGGGCCAACGCGAACCGAGGACCGCGAATCGGCCGAATGGAACGAACCGGAGGAATTTGTCCTGAGCAAAGACGGGACATGGGAGGAATTTGGGACAAATGGACATCCGGACAAATGGGGACAAATGGACGCGTGGAAGGAGCCGAAAGCCAATCAATGCACGCCACGTGTCATCGGCCAAATGAGGGACGAGGAAGCCCATTTCGGGCGGATCGGAGGTTTTTGTCCCAAACACGGGACATCCGGGACAAATGGACGCGGTGGACGCGAAAGAGCCGAAAGGGCCGAGAACCAACCAGATCATGACACGTGTCGCAAGGGAGGTAGTCCAAAAGTCAAAGGGCGAGGTTTCGAGCACTGACCCGAACCAATGAAATAGCGCCACGTGTCCAAGTTTAAGGGGCCCACAAGGAAATTTCAAAAGGAAAGCCCGCGAAAGGCAGAGGAGAGAGAATTGCTCATCCAATCAGCACGTGCCACGTGTCATCCAGGTGGCAGAGCGCGGGAAAGATTTCAAAACACGTTTTGGCCTGTTTTTGCCCTAAATCTTCAGATCGCCATAACTTTCGATCCAGAGCTCGGATTTGCACGTTCTTTATATCAACGGAAAGCTGGTAAAATTCTCTACACGATTCTGGGGTCAATCTTGCATTTTGGTTCAGTTTGGAGAGAGAAAATCAAGAAACGCCTCTGGCACAAAATAACAAGCAGAAGTAATGCTTCAACAAACAACTTTAATGCAAGAGCAGGTCGCCCGCTCGTAAGAAAGCCCGCCGTTTTTGCTGTGATCCGCCGCTTCGCCATAATGAGATGAATTAAATGCAACCTGGAGGTGGTTGGGGTAGATTTGGCTTTCCCCTCTCTCTTCCCTCTCTCATTCTTTCTATATATTGTAAAGAGGAGCTTCTTTTCAAGGGTCGAACATTTTTCTGCTTTTGCCTCTCCTTCTTCTCCTCAAAGAATTTGTGGAGTTCGAACCTCTCATTTGAACTGTAATACTATTCTCGCCTCATGGCATTCTCAGTAGTGTATTGTATCAATCTTTGGAGCAAGTAATGCATGTCTCGTGGATGATTCTCACCCTCTCTCGTGTTCATTTTCGCATCCTCCGGTCTTTCACCGCAGTTTTGTCATTGTGCATGATCTTATATCACATTCAAATGGTCTCGTGTTCACCGGAAAAATAGGTGTTCTTCATTCCTGCATCACCTCTATTAGCTTAGATTTATTTTATGCATCTTCTTACCTTGTCTCCTGGCAGATTAGATTAGGTTTTGAGAAAACCTCTCGCATATTTCGTGTGCATCCAACAGAGGAATAGGAACCAGCCTTCTCCTGGAGAATCCTTTCTCATTTTTCAAGTCCCACACTTGGAGAAAGGATTCAATGTTATGCAATCACACCGGATGCCAAAGTGATCTTTGAGAGGGACATCCGACATGGAGTTATGTTATGGAGGGTCAAATACTTCTTTACGCAGCTATGTTGATTCAGATATGGCTAGAGATTTGGATGGCAAGAGGAGCACCACTGGATATGTTTTCATAGTAGGTGGAACGAAAGTTATGGATTTTGAGATTGCAGAAGGTTATGGCTTTGTCTACTACATAGGTAAAGTATGTTGCAGCTATAGAAGCTATCAAGGAGATGATATGGATGAACATGTTCATGAAAGAGTTGGGTAAGGAACAAGAGGATTGCAGATTATATAGTGATAGTTAGAGTGTGATCCATCTAGAAAAGAACTCATCATTTCATTCAAGAACAAAACACATTCGGTTTAGGTATCACTTGCAAATGCGGAAGGTGTTGGAGTATGGGCAGCTGAAGTTAGAGAAAATCCATACATATGAGAACCTCCTGCGGATATGCTAACAAATCCATTGGTAAGGGAGAAGTTGGAGCTTCACTCCACTTCTGTTGGTCTTCAAGTTTGAGACTTGAAGAGGAAGAAACGGGCCAAGGAAAAGGAACCAAGGATGGTGATGTACAGTACAATGCAACAATTGATCTCCAAGTGGGAGATTGTTGAGTGTGGAGCTTAATTGCTTCACATAAATCTTTCTTTACATGTTGTTGGTTTTGTGATGGACCGACATTAGTTGGGAAGCAAAGCGGCATTGGTTAGACTATAACCAAAATTGATCAAGGAATGACAGGCATCGATCAGAAATGACCGCATCGGTCACCTATGTGACGGTGCTTTTTTTGTTTGGTCGAGAATTAGAATAAATATTTTTCTTTAAAGATGATTTAACGATTGTAAAAGCATGGTTAGTTGCCAGAATAGATATATATATATATATATATATATATATATGCATGTATGCATTGTATAAGAGCAAGGGGAGAAAAATATAGTAATTGCTTGCATGTTAGTTTTCTTGGTGAGTAAGAAAGAGTAGCTGAGTGATGGAAAATCATTGAACATTCTGTGAGGTGTTGGAAGACAACAAATCTTCATTGTATTTCCTCTGTAAAGAACTAAATAATAATATTGGTCATTTCTTGGTGGACGTAGCCCACATGCAGGTGAACACGATAAATATGGTGTTATCTTTCTCTTGTTTATTTTATCTTCTTGTTTATTTCTGCATTCATTTCTTGTATGCTTTATCTGATTATAGATATGTGCAACACTTTTATATGGTTAACCCCAACAAACAATACAACAATATTTAGAACCTGTATTTACCCAAGTAACTTCTGAACAAACTCAATAACAATCTAGTTACCTAAGGTAAACAATAAATGCTAAATTAACCTAGTAAACAATGTTTTAACTAACATTCCCCCCCTTAATTTTGCATTTCCTCAAGGGATGAGGAGAGGAACTCTTTGAACAACTTGAACTTGTCACATGCAAGTGACTTTGTGAAAATATATGCTCGTTGTTCAACTGTTGGGAAAATTAAAAGTTGTATATTATGTTTCAAGACATGCTCGCGCATGAAATTAACTTGTACCTTGATGTGCTTTGTTCTCTCCTAAAACAATAGATTGCGAATAAGTTAGAGAATACCTTCATTGTCTACATACATGGTGGTATGTTTTTACTATGGTACTCCAAGTCCTTCCAATATGCGATGTAGCCATATCGCTTCACAGAAAAGTCTACCTGTAGTATGATATTCAGCTTCAGTAGAAGAACAAGAAACAATTTTTTTCTTGGTTCCCCATGATATCGGTACAGATTCCAAAAAGAATACAAATCTAGAAGTGGATTTCCTGTCATCAATGTTACCTGCATGAATTGAATCCAAATATCCAGTCAAGAAGAATTGATCATTCTTCTTGTATTCTAGACCAAGATCCAATGTACCCTTGAGATATCTCAAGATCCGCCTTGCTTCCTTCCATTGACAAAATCTTATGGAATGAATCTCGATAAGTAATTTTCTAGAATGAAGCTCTTTGTTGTTTACTTGCTAGGTAGTTAGGACACTTATATGTATCTTTTTGGAGAGATGGAAAGCCTTTCACCATGTTATACTTGGAGAAGTGTTTGAGATATTTGAAACTGATGTGACCAAGTCTCTGATGCCACAACTATGTTGAGGAAGAATTCTTAGCCACAAGTGCTTGATCATCCATGTGGACAAAGTCAAGTTGGAAGATACATCCCACATTGGAGGCTTTTGTAACAATTTTTGAGCCTCTTGATTTGTCTCGAATCAAACACGTTTTCTTACTTGAATGACTATCAAAGTCAATCTTCAAATTATGATCTAGAAGCTGACTCATTGATAGAAATTTTTTTGTTAACCCAAGGACATAAAACACATCTAATAATCTACAATTCTATGAACTAAGAGGTAGAGAAATGTTCCTAATTCCTTGTACAGTGCAAGAAGAATCATCACCTAACAAAACATGGTTTTTCAAAAATGTGTTCCTCATGGTGATAAACCCATTTTTTTCTTGGTCATGTGTCGAGTGGCTTTTGAATCAACATACCAAACAACACTAGATGATGTGGATGGTTCCCTAGAATGAGCAGTGTATAAGAAGTCCTCATTTTCTGAATGATCTTCTTGCTTAGATATATTACCTTGCTGATGGGGTTTTCTTTGTGAGTTCCCCTTCTTCTTCCCTTGCTTGTAGTATGATTATCCATGATTAGAATACTAATTATGAGTTCCAGAATTACTTGATGAACCTTTCTTGTATGTGTTGAACTAACAATATTTAAACTCATGTCCTCTTTTGTAGATAGGAAATTTCTTCTTCTTTTTGTCCCTTTGTTGATGTTGTTTTTGGGACTTTTGAGAATATTTTACTTTTCCTTTCCTTTTTGATGAGAAGAAGTGCCTTCTCCTCTTCATCATATTTGTTGTACATTACTTCTTCTTGTTACAGTAGATTGCTACGCCCTTAACCTATTACTTGTATTAGGATATGAGTAGCCGACTTGTGGCTTACCATATCATTTTATTATATCATTTATACTTTCTCATGCTTAGTATGTCAGCATTGGTGATGGCCATAACATATGAATAGTATATATAGGGGATTGTAGGTAGTAGTTCATCATCATTGGAGCATTTAAGTCTTATTTTATGGTTTGGAGGTTGTCCCCTCGAAGGGCGAAGCTATTCTAATTGAATATTGAGATCATTATTCTAAAATATTGTGTTATTTGGTGTTCTATTGCTGCTCATAATCTGGATTATACAAGTAATTTCATTACAAGTGGTATCAGAGGGGCGATTCGGGCCAAAATTAGGGCAAAAACCCTATTTTTTTGTTTCCACTCTATCTTACGAACCACGTCGAATTTGTTGGATATATTTTTACCAAAGTTGAGAATCATTTCAAGTAAAAATCTCTGAAAATGTCAAACCTTTTTGATATATTTTGCAAACCTTATTGAAAATTTAGGGTTTTTGGTAAAAATGCTCCCTAGACCGAAATTTGTGGAATTTTTTAGAGTTCTTTACATATTCAAAAATCTCTCAAAATAATAGTATTAGTATCTTCTCTATGTTTTTTCTTGTTCAGCCAAATTTGTATCGAAACCCTAAACCCTAAACCCTAAGGTTTGACATCATGACGAGGCCTTCCACAAGAGCAAAAAGAATCGGTCACTCCGGGTAAAACCCCAGATAAAGATGGGGTAGTGATTGAAGAGTTGGAGTCAGAAGGGGTAAATACATATTCCTCAGCACTAGGGTTTACCTTAGTTGATCATAAGGTTAGCCAACTCGAGTATGAGCTACGAAATATACAATCTGAGATGGCCTCTAAAGGGGAGATATACCAAATCAATCAACGGCTAGATGATATCATGCAACATATAAAGGGTAAAAAATATGGCCCAAATCCACCCCATATTAACCAAGGAGGATTTTTAGTTCAAAATAATGGACAAAATAACCATTTTTGATCACTTTTCCAGCCCAATCAGAATCCAACTTATTCGCAACCACAAAAATGATGCCGAAAGTGGATATGCGCAAATTTGATGGGAAGGATCCACTGAATTGGATAAATCAAATGGAGAACCCCTTTTAGTTACATCAAACACCATTAGGACAAAAGGTGACATTGGCATCCCTGTATCTTGAACTAGACCAATTCATTTGGTATTGATGGTTATGTGCTCAAAGGAAGAAGAATGGTCTCAGTGTCACTTGGACAGTTTTTACCAAGGAGTTGCAATTACACTATAGTTCTAGTGTTTTAGAGAATGACTTTAGTCAATTGGAAAAGTTACGACAAACATGATCAGTCAAAGATTATGTGCATCAATTCTAGAACCTATCCGTAAGGGTGGAGAATATTCCAGAAGGGAATCTGAATGACCTATTTCTTGGGGGTCTCAAGGACAACATCGAGCATGAGGTACGTATGTTTAATCCACTCAAGCTTTTTGATTCTATTATCATAGCACGTCGAGCAGGGGAAAAATTTATTTATAGTAAGAGGTCACCGTTCATTAACACCAGAGACTGTAGTATCTCTTCTCCTTCATTCGCTAGGCCAATTAGACTGACTCCTCAACAAATGGAAGAAAAGAGAACAAAAGGATTATGTTTTAACTGTGACACCAAATATGGACCGGGACACAAATGTGCTGAGAAGAATTTATTCTATATTGAAGGAGGTAATGAGGATAACAAGGAAGTTGAAGTTATAGGAGAGGCTGAGGAACTAGTAGAAGATGAAGTAGAGGACCACCAACCTACAATTTATTGCCATGCATTTTCAGGTATTAGTACTCCTCAAACCCTCAAGGTTATTGGCTATCTCAAAAAATAGAAGGTGACGGTGTTGATTGACTCGAGGAGTACTCATAACTTCATAAATAGTAAGTTAGTTTCCCACCTCAATTGTTTTATTTACCCAGCTTCAGAAATGTAAGTTATGATTGTGGATGGTGGGATAGTCAAGTACACAAGAAGGTGTCATAGTATCAAGCTTTCCATGGGAGACTACAAGGTAAGTGCACGAAGTTGGGGGGCCAAAAAGTGGACAAGAATCCAAAAAAAGCAAAACGCGTACGCGTTCTATTATAACACGATCGTGTTTTAAATTTTCAGGTTTGGGATTTACCAAATCATAACGTGTACGCGTTATGCCTACTATAAACAAAAAAAGAGGCCCGAGCCTCTATCATTTTATCTCCCTCAAACGTGAGTTTCAGAGCTTAACCATGCCCTCATGTTTTTTCATTCAGCTGGATCTCAAGCTCAAAGGATCATTTCTGGATCACCGGGAAGATCTGAATCAATGATGGCGCCATCACTGAGAAGAGGTAAGCACAATTCTTTTCTCAAAATTGCATTGAAATATGATAATTATAGATTAAAATTTGAATTGTACATATTTTTTATTGTTACAGTTAGAGGTCGAGGGAATCAACCACAACCAAACCCTTCTATTCTTGTCATCCCACCTGACACTCCCACAATTGCTCAACATCCCCTGGGTAGTCAAGAAGATTTAGCAGCCCACATAGTTGAAAACAAAATTGAAATTGAGGATTTAATCAAAACAATGAGGGATTCACAATCTATAAACCCCCACCGTGCCTCTCTTGCAAACACATTGGAGGCATTACTTGTTCAAATTGATGCGGCAACGGGAAAATTGATCATTGGAAAACTTACAGAGAGGGTTATAGGGTTTATTATTCCAAAAATTGTCATATGTGGATGTAAAGAAAAAAGAAATTTCAAAAGACCTCATATGTGCCTTATTCACAGACCCCCGCACTAATTTTCTTGTTCCATTGTCATGTAAATGATTTCCCATCCATTGGTGCAATAATAATTTGATTAAAAATAATTTTTGGGACCGATGGTGGATGGTGTTTGATTTTCCACCTTGTAATAACAACGAGGTGCCACTATACTTTCTGAGGAAACTCTATTATGAGTTTATCACCAAAGAAATCCCAAATTATTTTGAATTCTGAGATTTCCAGGGCCGAGGAAAAGGATCTGCATAGGATCGACCAGGTGCACAACGTGTACCTATTCAGTAGGGTAGATTCCCCGCACATAAGCCCCCTCACCCTGAGATTGTCCCTCAAGTAGTTAAGGAGATAGTAGAGATTGATACATTCCACGTGCTTCAGGGGCTATCTGCGACCCTTGTTTGACATACGAGGGATATTTTTGAACCAGATGCTCGCGGAAGTACACAAAGTATTCCCTCAGGGAGTACTAACATGAGACCACATCTTTTCTCGTCATGTGGTAGCATATGTTTGGGGCCCAAGGAGGGCGATACTTTAATGCGTATTGAGTTTGGTGCACCTGGTGCTAGGGGTGCACACGATAATGTTACTGTTGGTGTGGAATCACAGCACCCCTGGATGTCTGCAACTCGATGGGTTGAGACTCTTAGTGTGATTGCATAACATGGAGCTTTTCCCAAGTGTGGGACCTTGCGAAAATGGAAAATCTCTCCGATGAAGGCCGGTTCCTATTCCTCTATTCAGATGCACACGTAAAATGTAGAGGGTTTACTCAAAACCTAATCTAACTTGCCAAGGAGATAGGGTAAGAAGATGCATAAAAATAAACCTAAACTAACAAAGGTGATGCACCGAGGAATGAAGAACACCTGTCTTGCCAATAAACACAAACCATAAAAATGCAATGCAAGATCATGCACAAATAACTAGATTTGCAGTGAAAGATCAAGAGGATGCAAATGAACATAGAGAGGGTTGAGAATCATCCACAGACATGCATTATTTGCTCCAAAGATTGATACAATACACTACAAAATGCCAAGAGGCAAAGTTGCACTGATTTTAAATGGGAGGTTTGAAACTCCACAAATTCACCTGCCAAAGAGAAGAAGGGAGGGGCAAAACAAGAATGTCCAACCTTTAGAAAGAAGCCCCTCCTTACAATTTATAGGAGGAAAAAGAGAGGGAGAAGAGAGGAATTTGAAATCTACCCCAACCACCTCCAGACTGCACCTAACTCATCTCATTATGGCGGTAGGTGAGAACCCTAACAAACCCAAAAATGGTGAACTGTATTTTACATTTTTGAAGAACTTGTTCTCACCCAATTAAGCTTTCCAAAAATTCCAACCTTGCGTGAATCTGAGCTCCCTGTGAAAAGTTATGGTGATCTGAATATTTCCCGCGTCAGGGTCTATTTCCAATCGGGTTTGGGGTTCTCCTTTACATTTGCATCGGGTTTGGAGGATGCCTCGACATGTGTTTGATGCTTGTGTTTTCCGAAACCCACTTCGCGCTATTGCCAAGATTTCCTTTGTTTCGGGGTCGGAAAATGGACTTGCATGTGCATCGGGTTTGGAAGGTGGCTCGACATGTTTCCACCCCATGCTTTCCCGACATGTTTTCCCGACTCCAAGACCCGATTTTCCTAGGTAGTGTTTCAGGTTTGGAACTCTCAAGCATCGGGACATCCCTTGCGATCTGCATGCTTCATGTCTCATGTTTCCCAAACCGAAACCCGAAATTCCTTTGTGTCGGGTTTTTGAACCTCTCCGACATATTTCCTTTTGTGTCGGGTTTTTGAACCTCTCCGACATATTTTTTTGTCGTTGTCTATATTTACCCGGGGGTAGATATATACAACAGTTACTATGTTAGATGTCCTTTTGAGTGAGACATTTGGATTACATTCATCAGCGTCACCTTCGCAGGTAAATTTGTTATGTTTTGTTATGTGTGTTACAAAAAGTTTGGAGTACTTGATTTACTCATATATGTTAAATTTTTTAAATAATTGTATTTTTACATGTATATGCATTGATATTACAACGCGTGGGAGGCACATCTTCATCCCGACCACAGGCGGCGAGCACCATGCATACACATACATTCATAGAGGTAATTTAGAATGTTAATTATGTAAATTTTTCACATACATGTGTGTGTGTGTGTGTGTGTGTGTGTGTGTGTGTGTGTGTGTGTGTGTGTGTGTGTGTGTGTGTGTGTATTAGTTTTGAATTCAAATATATGTATGTTCTTGTATGTCCATCTAACTCACGTGATATATATGTTTGATAAAGATGTTGACTTCACTAGACACCCCACCATCTTGTGACAAGTAGATAAAGGTGTTGCCGCTGCGATTTCATCTGCCAAGCAACTCACTGAGGTATTCAAACAACATATAATTTTTTAAAATTTCTCGCGTAATTCATATTATGTTAAATTACATGTTAGTAATGTCTTTCATTATAGAATTATTAAATTATATTAATAATGTCCTTTATTGTGTATATGTAGGAGTTACCTGTGATAGGTAACAACCCTGTTCATTTGATTCACAGGCGTGGCGGGGTAAAAACAATAGTTCTATATTGATAAAATTAGTTAAAATATTGTCATTATGTACATACATGTACTTAGTTCTATTTTTGCTAATTCTGATGTTAGATTTTCTGATCTTATGTGTATGTAGGGAACTTCAACCCCCTCCATTTTGACTTTGAGGGCATGACTCCTCCATCTCGTTGTCTTCGTACCCGTTAAATCGCAGAGAGCTCCCGATGACTCATTTGAGCGTGAGATACAAATTCAGCGTGATCGACAATTTGCGGTAAGTTTTTGTATTTATGTAAATATTTTTGTTCTAGCATGGTCTTAAATACATGTTGAAAACATATATAAATTAAGTTTTGAAAAAAAAACATTATTTGCATTTACAGGCAAGTATTCAGCGGAAGAGGACTCGAAGCATGGGCTCGGACGATCCAAAGTCATCTCGTGGATCTCCATCTTCGTCTAAGGGAGGGCCTTCTTCGAGCAAGGCCAAGAGAGGGATAAATTTTGATGAGTAGGAAATATATATGTCTTACATGACATTGTTTTTGTATGCCTATGTGCATGGCATTGTATGTACGCCTATATGGCATTTGAACTTGATGGTATATGACCTATTTGGGCATTTTTGTATTTATTATGCACATTAAAATACTATTTGGAACTTGATAATTTTGTATGAGACCTTCCATTTATGAGATTATTTTCGCATTAAACTAATATGATGTGCACTTGACAATATTTAAGACATTATAGATTATTTTTTCATTTATTGGTGATGTACATGTACTAGAATTTTCAATGTATAATATCCATCAAACTTTGGAAATCAATATTTATATAATGTATGTATATAAAGAGTTACCTAATCTGAGTAATTATTCATTCAATTTATCAATGTGTATATGTGTATTTACCTTACTTGCGCTTCTTCTTACTCATGGTCTCTTTGTATTGGTTCCTATCTTATCATGCACTTACTACATTCTTCTATGCTTCTTAGTTTTCTCCCCTATTAAAACACCCGAGAGTCGTCACAATTTGATGCCTTTCATCTGTTGATATTTTGAGAATGTCTCTCCATATACATTACTCCAATGCTTGAGAATGTCTCTAGATGCAATGCCATTCTGATTCAGACACTCAATGATTATTGATTGTCTAATCCTGTCCAATTCATGTTATTACTTTTAAATCTATAGGCATTTCAAGTTATTTGGAAATCACATCACACCCTTCACTAGGCTTGATGACTACCCCTATCCTTTTTAAGGCACTTTTGAAAGCATCCATGGGTTTATCATAGCATAAATTATCAATGAATGGAAGGTCACTAAGACATTGGCCAGATGAATCCCATCCAGAACTAAACAAGAAATATTTACTAGGCGATTGATAACTCATGTCTGTTCTTAGACATACCCCTATCAAATTCATTCTTAAGCCAATCTAGTCATTCATGGCTCTTAAGGGACTACGCCCGGACGAGGTAGCCCGAAAGCATGGGGAGCATAGGGAACCAAAATGAATCCTCCACTAGCATTCACCTCACCACCCCGACATGTTTACGTAGTTGGTTCGGTTTCATGAGCTGCCATTTGCAAAATATATTCTCTAGCAGTCGTACACTGACTCAAACTACACTATTTTACGCGTTTACAAACAATAGAACAATGAGAGAACCAGATGGAGATGGAGAAAAATCGAGATGCTTTCATAGAGGGCTTCAACATGGAGGTCTCGGATTTGATGAGACATCTCTAGGTGCCACGGAGTCCGAGAAATCACCTGTCGAAGATATGGCACGTTTGGGCCTCAGGGCTCTTAAGAAACTATGCCCAGACGAGGTAGCCTAAAAGCATGGGGAGCGTAGGGAACCAAAACGAAGCCTCCACTAGTGTTCACCTAGCCACCCCGACGTGTTGGCATAGTTGGTTCATTCCCATGAGCTTCCATTTGTGTAACTACAACATCTAACAAAGCCGTACACTGACTCAGACTGCACTATTTCGCACGTTTGCAAACAATAGCACAACAAGAGAATCAGATGGAGATGGATAAAACGCATGAGGGAATTTTGTAGAGGGATTCAACATGGAGGTATCGAATCTAACAAGATGTCTCTAGGTTCCACAGGAGTCCAAGAAATCACCCGTCGAAGATATGGTGTGTTTGGGCCTCAGGGCTCTTAAGCAACTACGCCCGGAAGAGGTAGCCCGAAAGCACGGGGAGCATAGAGAACACAAAAGAATCCTCCATTAGAATTCACCTAGCCACCCGACATGTTGGTGTAGTTGGTTCAGTCCCATGAGCTTACGTTTGCAAACTACAACGTTTGGCAGCCGTACACTGACTCAGACTGCACTATTTCATGTGTTTGAAAACAATAGCACAACGAGAGAATGGGATGGAGATGGAGAAAACCATGAGAAAATTTCATAGAGGGCTTCAACATGGAGGACTCGGATTTGACGAGACATCTGTAGGTGCCACGGAGTCTGAGAAATCACCCGTCAAAGATATGGCATGTTTGGGCCTCATGGCTTTTAAGCGACTACGCCCAGATGAGGTAGCCCGAAAGCACGGGAGCGTAGGGAACAAAAAATAAGCCTCCAATAGCATTTATCTAGCCACCCCGATGTGTTGGCGTAGTTGGTTCGGTCCAACGAGCTTCCGTTTGCAAACTACAGCGTCTGGCAACCGTACACTGACTCAGACTACACTATTTCGCGTGTTTGTAAACAATAGAACAACGAAAGAACCGGATGGAGATGGAGAAAATAGTGAGAGAATTTTGTAGAGGGTTTCAACATGGAGGTCTCGGATCTGATGAGATGTCTCTAAGTGCCATGGATTTTGATAAATCACCTGTCGAAGATATAATGTGTTTTGGCCTCTGGGCTCTTAAGGGACTACGCTCGGACGAGGTAGCCTGAAAGCACGAGGAGCGTAGGGAACCAAAAAAAATCCTCCACTATTGTTCACTAGGCCACCCCGATGTGTTGGTGTAGTTGGTTCGGTCCCACGAGCTTTCATTTGCAAACTACAGCCTCTGGCAGCCCTACACTGACTTAGACTGCACTATTTTGTGTGTTTGCAAACAATAGGACAGTGAGAGAACCAAATGGATATGGATAAAACCATGATAGTATTTTGTAGAGGGCCCCAACATGGAGGTCTCAGATCTGATGAGACGTCTCTAGGTGCCACGGAGTCCGAGAAATCACCTGTCGATGATATAGCGTGTTTTGGCCTCAGGGATCTTAAGGGACTACGCCCGGATGAGGTAGCCCGAAAGCACGGGGAGCGTAGGGAACCAAACCGAAGCCTCCACTAGCATTCACCTAGCCACCCCGATGTGTTGTCCTAGTTGGTTTGGTCCCACGAGATTCCGTTTGTAAACTACAGCCTCTAGCAGCTCTACACTGACTCAGACTTCACTCTTTCACGCCTTTACAAACAATAGGACAACAAGAGAACCAAATGGAGATGGAGAAAACTGCGAGAGGCTTTCATAGAGAGCCCTGACATGGAGGTCTTGGATCTGACGAGACATCTCTAGGTGCCACGAGAGTCTGAGAAATTACCCGTCGAAGATATAGTGTGTTTTGGCCTCAGTGCTATTAAGGGACTACACCCGGACGAGGTAGCCTGAAAGCACGGGGAACATAGGGAACCATAAAAAATCCTACACTAGTGTTCACCAGGCCACCCTGATGTGTTGGTGTAGTTGGTTTAGTCCCATGAGCTTCTGTTTGCAAACTACAGACCTCTGGCAGCCCTACACTGACTCAGACTGGACTATTTCGCGTGTTTGCAAACAATAGGACAATGAGAGAACCGAATGGAGATGGATAAAACCGTGATATAATTTCATAGAGGGCCCTGATGTGGAGGTCTCGGATCTAACGAAACATCTCTAGGTGCCACAGAGTTTGAGAAATCACCCGTCAAAGATATAGCGTGTTTTGGCCTCAGGGCTCTTAAGGGACTACACTGGATGAGGTAGCCTGAAAGCATGGGGAGCATAGGGAACCAAAACGAAGCCTCCACTAGTGTTCTCCTGGCCACCCCAACATGTTGGCGTAGTTGGTTCGGTCCCACGAGCTTCCGTTTGCAAACTACAGCCTCTGGCAGTCCTACACTGACTCAGACTGCACTATTTCGTGCCTTTGCAAACAATAAGACAACGAGAGAACCAAATGGAGATGGAGAAAACTGCAAGAGGATTTTGTAGAGGGCCCGACGTGGAGGTCTCAAATCTAAAGAGATGTCTCTAGGTACCACAGTCTGAGAAATCACCCGTCGAAGATATAGTGTGTTTTGGCCTCAGGGCTCTTAAGTGACTACGCCCGGACAAGGTAGCCCGAAAGCACGGGGAGCATAGGGAACCAAAACAAAGCCTACACTAGCATTCATGAGGCAACCCCAACGTGTTGGCGTAGTTGGTTTGGTCCCATGAGATTTTGTTTGCAAACTACAACCTCTGACATCCCTACACTGACTCAGACTACACTATTTCACGTGTTTGTAAACAATAGGACAACGAGAGAACCGAATGGAGATGGATAAAACCACGATAGGATTTCGTATAGGGCCTCGACATGGAGGTCTCGGATCTGACGAGACGTCTCTAGGTGCCACAAAGTCTAAGAAATTACCCGTTGAAGATATAGCGTGTTTTGGCCTCAGGATTCTTAAGGGACTACGCCCGGATGAGGTAGCCCGAAAGCACGGGTAGCGTAGGGAACTAAAACAAAGCCTCCACTGGCGTTCACTGGACGCCCCGACATGTTGGCATAGTTGGTTTGGTCCCATGAGCTTCTTTTTGCAAACTACATCCTCTGAAAGCCCTGCACTGACTCAGACTGCACTATTTTGTACCTTTACAAACAATAGGACAGAGAGAGAATCAAATGGAGATGAAGAAAACCATGAGAGGCTTTCATAGAGGGTCCTAACGTGGAGGTTTCGGATCTGACGAGACATCTCTAGGTTCCATGGAGTCCAAGAAATAACCCATTGAAGATATAATATGTTTTGGCCTCAGGGCTCTTAAGGGACTACGCCTGGATGAGGTAGGCTTCGTTTTGGTTCCCTACGCTCCCCGTGCTTTTGGGCTACCTCGTCCGGGTGTAGTCGCTTAAGAGCCCTGAGGCCAAAACATGCTATATCTTCGACGGGTGATTTCTCAGACTCCATGGCACTTAGAGATGTCTCATTAGATCCGAGACCTCCACGTCAGGGCCCTCTACGAAAGCCTCTCATGGTTTTATTCATCTCCATTCGGTTCTCTCGCTGTCCTATTGTTTGTAAAGGCACGAAATAGTGTAGTCTAAGTCAGTGTAGGGATGCCAGAGGTTGTAGTTTGCAAATGGAAGCTCATGGGACCGAACCAACTATGCCAACATGTTAAGGTGGCAGGTGAATGCTAGTGGAGGCTTCATTTTGGTTCCCTATGCTCCCTGTGCTTTCGGGCTACCTCGTCCGGTGTAGTCGCTTAAGAGCCCTGAGGCCCAAACACGCCATATCTTCGACGGGTTATTTCTCAAACTCCGTGGCACCTAGAGACGTCTCGTCAGATCCAAGACCTCCATATTGAATCCCTCTATGAAATCCTCTCATGGTGTTCTCCATCTCGATTCGGTTCTCTCGCTGTCCTATTGTTTGAGAAGGCGCGAAATAGTATAGTCTGAGTCGTAGGGCTGCTAGAGGTTGTAGTTTGCAAATGGAAGCTTGTGGGACCAAAATAACTATGCCAACATGTTGGGGTGGCTAGGTGAATGCTAGTGGAGGCTTCATTTTGGCTCCCTACGCTCCCCGTCCTTTCGGGCTACCTCATCCGGGTGTAGTCACTTAAGATCCCTGAGGCCAAAACATGTTATATCTTCGATGAGTGATTTCTCAAACTCTGTGGCACCTAGAGACGTATCGTCAGATCCAAGACCTCCATGTTTAAGCCCTCTACAAAATCCTCTCACGGTTTTCTCCATATCCATTCAGTTCTCTCGCTGTCCTATTATTTACAAAGGCGCAAAATAGTGCAGTCTGAGTCAGTGTAGGCCTACCAGAGGCTGTAGTTTGCAAATAGAAGCTCGTGGGACCAAACCAACTACGCCAACACGTCGGGGTGGCCAGGTGAACGCTATTAGAGGCTTCGTTTTTGTTCCCTACACTCCCGTGATTTCGGACTACCTCGTCCGGGCATAGTCGCTTAAGAGCCCTAAGGCCCAAACACACCATATCTTTGACGGGTGATTTCTCGGACTCGTGGCACCTAGATTTGTCTCGTTAGATCCGAGACCTCCACGTTGACACATTTTGATCAACAACATTAGATGTTCTTAACCCTAGGTTCTTCATTATAGGTCTCATCTTAATTAATTTCATCAATGAAATAAATAATTGATATCTTTGTGTGTCATTTAAATTCTCAAAGTAATTATCCCAAATTCCACTACCTTTTCTTCTCGCATTTCTTTCAGACATTTTTTTAGGCATTGATTTTATAATGTTTTCATCAACTTCAATTAAGTGAATTGGTTTTCTTCGCAAAATGGAAGGAGGTGTTCTTAGAGGTGAAGATTCATTTATAAAGTTACTTTCTTCATTCAGTGTTTTCATACAAATTTTGGTGTTAACATTTGGATTCTTAGGTAAGGGTTCAACAATTGGATTCATATCAATTTCTTCATCCATACCAACATTATCATTCAATTCAATATCAATATTCATTGCAAAATCATTATTCTCTACATTTTCATTATGTATTTCATCCCCATTTTCTAATACATTAGCTACATTTGATATAGCGGATGTACCTTTCCCTGCTCGAAGTTTTTGCATTCTCTTCAATTTCTTTATTCTCTTCTCTTCCAATTGCTCCAGTGTCTTGTTCTTGACTTTCCTCTTGTCCTTAGCTCGACATTTATCACCCATGATTAGAAAAAATCAACTAGTGAGGTAGGGGACAAAATGAACTACTAAAAAATCATGCAAGAATGTAGAGAAAATTACAGACAAAACAAAATGTTTGCAGAATTCTCGTGAAAGAGATGAAAGGGACGTTGGGGGCCACAATATATAAAACAAAGAAAGTCACGTATGCATTATAACGTGTACGCGTAATAACGCGTACGCGTTTTGCGTTTTATCTTTTCCCAAGCCATGCCTCAAGGCTTGGGATACAGTTTGGATCCCCAAGCCTGAGGCATGGACATGTACAAACACACCAAACAACGTGTTTTTGCAAGAAAAATGTAAAAATGCCACTTCCTCTATGGTAAATCAAAATAAAACAATTGATCCATTTTAAAAAAATTATACCACGACGTAGAGCAGAGTTTCTTCTTTCTAAAAATATATTTTTTCTAATTTTCTGACTAATATAAGGTTTCCATATTATTTATTTTCTAACTATGCATTTTATAGCTATTTTTTGAAGTGTAAATATGTCTATCTTTCATGGTGTATATTTTTTTTTGGGTGATCAAAATTTAAAAAAATTATACTAGCCCAAACTAGGCATAATTCTATACATATTAAAAAAAAAAACTAATTTTCGATATTTTTGAGGTAGTTAGGGGGCACGGTCGGAGCTCCGTTATTTTTCAAAACCTCAAAAAACTGTACTATAAAAATCATAAATAAAAAAATATTCTCTAAAAAAATCTTTAAAAAATGGAGCCCAAACTAGATGCTCCTAGCTATCTTTCTACCAAAGGGTTTTCAAAAATACTAAATGGTGCTCAAAAATGGTGGGGGCACGAAAGTCACTCTATTATGTTTTTAACAAAAATAGGAGCATCTATTGGTATTTTAGTTGTTTGACCCACTTAAACTTATCTGTTTTCAATAAAATTTAGTAGCTTAGAAACTAGACTCAAAATTCTACGATTCATAATTCTACAACATCTTCCAATTTTGAGTGTAACTATTTCAAAAAACTCATACAAGTTGAATTTTTTGTTTAGAAAAATGCGTCCACTTAAGACCCCCTTTTGGCCCCCAACTTGGTGCACTTACCCTACATGTTAGACTCGCCTATGTTTGCTATTTCTATGGGAGGGGCAGATATTTTTATGTGTCCAATGGCTCACAACCTTAGGTACTATAGAGATGAATTTCCAAGAATTGTTCATGTAATTTCATTCAGATGGAAGGACAATACAATTGAAAGGGATGGTAGCTAAGTCTCCACAGATTATTATCTCTCATCAGATGCAGAAGGTTCTCAGAAAAGGAGTAGATGGATGTATAGCAAAGTTATTTTCCATAAAAGTACAAAATATAGAGTCTTCAATGCCACCCTATCTTCAAAAGATTGTTGATGCTCACTCATCTATTTTTGATGCAATTCCAAAGGGACTACCACCGATTAGGGATCATGATCATGCCATTCATTTGATTCCAAGGATCCAAACACCTAACATCATACCATACAGATACCCATATTCCCATAAAAGTGAGATACAGAAAGTGTAATGTCCAAGGCCCAAAAACTCTCAAAAATATTTGTGGGTTCCTAGGACTAACAGGGTACTACAGAAAAAAACATCCACGTGATTACGAAAGAGTGGGTGTGGAGAATTTTTTTTTTCCACCCTCCTTTTTTTTAATTTTGTTTTCCTGGTGTTGGCTCTGATGTCGAACCCTTCTATTCTGGATCAGGAGTATTGTCTTGCTAACTCTGGGGGCCTGTCTCCCAACCTCTTCCCGAGGCTTGGAAGAAAATTGTGGAGGGGTCCTCTTCTGCGTCCCCCTCGGAGAAGCTGACCCCCATGCTTTCTGATGGGGCCCTCTCTCTTCACATCTCTTCTCACATCATGAAGGCTGCTACTGACACTAGGGATTTTCCCTTGTCGGAAGCTAATGGGTCCCAGACCCCCTCTCGAAGACATCAAAAAATGGGCCCACTGAAATGGAACCCTTGTGGTGCGTTGGAAATAGCTGCGATGCCAAATGGTTTTGTCCTCTTCTCCTTCAACATGAAAGAAGATTTTGCTCGAGCTCTTCTGGGTGGTCTATGGTTCTTTGGTAGAAGAGGGTTCTATATCAGGAAATGGTCTCCTGGATTCAACCCGCTTACTGAAACAATGACACAGGCTCCAATTTGGGTTCATCTTCTAGGCCTTCCTTTAGAGCTATGGCACCCTGCGGTTATTGAAGGTATTTCTCTATCTATGGGTTCTTTAATCACAATAGACTAGGCCACTAAGGCCAAGACTAGATTCATCCATGCTCGTTTCTGTGTTAACGCTGATGTAAGTTGCCCTCTCCGAAATCGATTGATCTCTTATCAGATTTTGGAACCTGGTCTCAAAACATTGAATATGAATATATCCCATAAGCATGTTCAATCTACAAAAGCATAGGCCACAGAGCCTCTAGATGTCCCACCAAGCCTCAGCCTAAACCCAAAACCCTAGTTACCTCTCCCAAAAAGAAAGGAAAATATATCCCTAAGATCATTCCTGGAGAGACCCCGGTCATCCCCACATCTAACCCCTTTTCCCTCCTGGAAGAAGGAGAGATCACTTCCGACTCCATGTTGGCCCCCTCTCTGACCCCTTACCTCCCTTCTCATTGGCCTATGTTCCCGAGGAGGTCTCCCTGGCCTCCCCCCCCCCCCCTAGTGGCCCCCTTCAGTGGTTGATTCAGCCCCACCCTCTCCGCCTTCCGTTCCCCTCCCTCCAACATCCTCCTCTCCCTTCCCCCTCTCCCCAAGATTG
The DNA here is from genome assembly GCA_018340775.1 of Taxus wallichiana var. yunnanensis. Taxonomy (NCBI): domain Eukaryota; kingdom Viridiplantae; phylum Streptophyta; class Pinopsida; order Cupressales; family Taxaceae; genus Taxus; species Taxus wallichiana. The sequence continues at coordinate 3,944,668 of CM031235.1, read as the reverse complement.
GCACAGAGCTTCCCCTTTCCAACCCCACTTTCATTGGTTCTCCTTTCCTTCCCCTCTTTGATACCCTACTCTCCCCATCCACTCAATCCTCTTATGATAGTTTGAATCCCGTACGACCCGCAACAATAGTAGGAAACCTGATACTGGCTATGAGAAAGTTTGTGGACGTATCCCAGGTAATGTTAAGCTACAACAAGAATCAGCCTTGAATGTGGCCCAAGGAACATAAAGCACCATCCCCATGGTTGTGGGGAGAAAATCTAAATCCAAGAAATGAAGGTGATCTCTTGGAATATTAGAGGGCTGAACTCTCTGCAAAAACAGAGAGTCCTCAAGGATATGAAATTTAACCACTCTCCTGACATTATCATGCTTCAGGAAACCAAACTCAAAAAGGATGACTGTCTCTTGAAAATTTGGCCGGCTACTTCTTTTGCTTCTCAGCTTGCAATTGGTAATTCGGGAGGCTTATGCACTCTCTGGGACCCCAAACAATTCAAAGGTGACTGCCTTCTGTAGCACCCCAATTTTCTGTGCACTCTCTTCTAGGAAGTAGATTCTAATGCTACCTGGATTACAATCAATGTTTACACCCCAAACTTGGAATCACAGCGTGAAAGACTCTGGCAGGACATCTCAAATTTCATAAAAATTGTGGAAATATCCTGTGCTCATTATGGGAGACTTCAATTGTACTCTATACCCCTCCGAAAAACAAGGAGGAGCCCCGGCTAACCCCAACAACATGGAAGCTTTGGCTGACTTTATACGGGGGGAGACTCTTCTTGACATGGACCTTCATGGTACGTCCTTCACTTGGTCAAATCGCAGAGTTGGCAGAAATCACATACAAAGCAGATTGGCTGAGCTTTAGGATCCTTGGACTAGATCTCACTTTACCCTAATTTCTTTCTCAGCTCCTTACCCCGTGCGGCTTGGACCACAACCCTTTAATCCTCTGTGCCAACAATAAGATGAACATAAAAAATCCTCCCTTCAGATTCGAGCTTGCATGGCTGGAAAATAATCAACTGGACCCTCTCATTAAGAGCTAGTGGGATATCAAAGTTTAGGGATCCGAAATGTTTAAATTATCCAAAGAAACTTAAGGAAATAAAAAAGTAGCTTAAGATCTAGAAGAACACGGTGTTCAGAAACATAAAAAATCATAAGCAAAAGTTGACACAGAAATTGCTAACATTTCTACTCTGATGGAGGTTGAAGGAAGAACAGGAACAACTCCATAATCAAGAAAGACATCTTCTCAGTGACTTCCACAATACCCTAAGGGAAGAAGAGACCTATTGGAAGTAGAGATCTTGGGTGCTTTGGCTGGAGAAGGGAGACTGCAACACCAAGTTCTTCCACATTACTGCCTCTAAGCACAAAAGTAGGGACAAAATCAAGGAATTGCTTACTTCGGCAGGTAACACTTTAACCTCTGACACTGAGATTTCTAACGAATTAGTCTCCTTTTATTCTAATCTCCTTCAGGAAGAGGACCCTCCCAATGAGCAAGCTATGTCCAAGATGCTCCATCACATTCCCAAATTAATCTCGAGAGGACATGAATGAAAATTTAACAAAACCCTTCTCTATGGAGGAAATTCATAAAGCAATTTTCACAATGAAAGGTGACAAAGCCCCTGGCCTCGATGGATTTCCTACTGCCTTTTTCCAAATCTTCTGGGAAATCATCAAGCAAGATCTTTACAAGGTGGTTAAGGAATTCCAGTCCAGCAACGCCCTCCTGAAAGAGTGGAACACCACCTTCATAGCTCTTTCCCCAAAGCTCTTGGATCCAAATTGGTTTCCAACTTCAGGCCAATTAGCCTCTGCAACACCTCCTACAAAATCATCACCAAAATGTTAGCAGCTTGTCTTAAGCCCCGATGAATGACCTCATCATGGCGAATCAAAATGGTTTCATCAGTGGGTGCCTTATTCAAGGGGGTATCATCACCATTCATGAAGCCATCCACTCAACCCATCACTCAAATTATGCGGGATTATCCTCAAATTAGACATGTAAAAATCATTCAATAGAGTTAGCTAGAATTTTTGATCCAAGTGCTAAAAAGTTACAGGTTTGACAACAAATGGTGCAACTAGATTTTGTCTTGCATTGCGACCCCTTGCTTCTCGATTCTCATCAATGGCATCCCGACAGGATTTTTCAAAAATAGCAGAGGCATTCGTCAGGGGACCCTCTGTCTCCATTCCTCTTCCTGTTAATGGCAGACTCCCTCAACAGAGCTCTTGAGGCGGCCAAAAGTCACTCAGTCATTTCTGGCATCAAAATCACTTCCAGCTCCCCTACCACCACTCACAGCCAATTTGTGGATGACACTCTGCTTTTGAGTGCTGCTTCGGTGATTGAAGCTTGTGCTGAAAGAAATTTTAGAAGACTATCAACATGCCTCTCAACAATTGATTAACTTCAACAAAAGTAGTATCTCCTTCCTAAACACCGTGGCTCAAACTCAAAGAAGGATTGCTGACATATTTGGTTGTAAAATTGTGGACTTTCCCTCCACCTATCTTGGCATTCCCTATTCAAAGGCAAACAAACCAAGAATTTGTGGAATCCTGTCATTGAGAGATACCAAAAAAATTGGCTACTTGGAAAGGTGCAATTCTTAGTCAAGCTGACAAACTTCAACTGGTCAAAGCTACTCTACAGAGTCTACCTATCTACTTCATGTCTCTTCTCAAAATGCCTTCCTCAGTGATTTCTGTTGTGGAGGGAATCCAAAAGAAATTTCTCTAGTCAGGGATGGAGGCCAAAAAACGGATTCACCTGGTCTCTTGGAATGAAGTCTGTAAGCCGACCATTCTAGGTGGGCTTGGTATAAGATAGATTGCTGATATGAATGTTGCTCTACTAGCTAAAATTGGTTGGGAAGTTTCTCAAGGTAATTTGCACTGGGATCAGCTGCTGAGATATAAATTCTTGATGCAAGATGAAGACTTCCTTCTCTCATCCCCACCCCGTGGCTCGGCTATCTGGAAATCGGTTACTAGCTCTCTTCCTCTTCTTCATACTAGGACCAAGTGGAGGTTTGGAAATGGTAGATCTATTGACTTCTGGTCGATGGTGGATTGGAGATAAATCTCTTAGTCTCAACCTTGTTTGGGAACCTATCAAAAGGAACCTCATCAATTGGCATGGTAGGAAAGTTTATGGCTATTGGAGAATTCAGAATTCAATCCCCTCTTGGCATATACTGATTTGGATTTGGAGTTTTTCTCTATGTAAGCTTCATAATATAATCTAGCCATTGGGCTCCTTGTATAAGGTTGTGGGACCTTCTAAAACCCTCATTTTACCCTCTTTCCAAAAATAGGGTACTACAGAAGATTTGTGAGGGGATATGGTAGAATAGTAGCCCCACTCACTACATTTTAAAATAAGAATGCCTTCCATTGGACAGACATAGCCACTAAATCCTTTGAGCAGTTGAAGGAAGCCATGTGCAGCACCCCAGTTTTGGATACTCCCAACTTCTTAAAAACCTTCATTGTTGAATGTGACGCTTCAGGATCAGGATTGGGAGTAGTTCTAATGCAGGAAGGAAGACCAATTACATTTTATATTCACCAATTCAAAGGAAAATATCTACTCAATCATGTCTATGCGAAAGAAATGATGGCTATTCTTCATGCTGTCAAGCAATGGAGGCCCTATCTCATGGGTAGACACTTCAAGGTAAAAACTAATCATGATAGTCTCAAATACTTTTTGGAGCAACGGTTATCATCTGAGGAACATCAAAAGTGGGTAACAAAAATGTTGGGTTATGATTTTGAAATCATATACAAAAAGGGTAAAGAAAATGTAGTAGCTGATGCATTTTCTAGAAGGGGTACATCAGCAGATGCCTTACTATGTGGAATGTCCATGTTGAAGGCCGATTGGGTGGATGAAGCAAGATTAGAATGAGATCAGGACAAGGATACACAATCTCTAATATAGAATATCAAGCAAGGCTCTATAACATCTAAAAAATTTGAGTGGAAAGGTAATGCGCTATGGTACAAGGACAAGTTATACTTGAGTAAAGATTCTGAGTTGAAGCATAAGATTCTTGTAGAGCTACATGCCTCACATGTTGGAGAACACTCTAGGTTTTTAAAGACATATCATAGAATAAAAAGAGAATTCTTTTTGGAAAGACTCAAGGGTGATGTAAAAAAATTTGTATCGAGTTTTTGGTGTGCCTATAGAACAAAGGGGAGAGAATTAAGACACCAGGTCTATTGCAACCCTTACCAATTCCTAGCTAGAGATGGGAGGAGGTCTTCATGGATTTCATCACCAGCTTTCCTTGTTTAGAGGGTAAGAATGTTATTTCTGTGATTTTGGATAGGCTCACAAAATATGCCCATTTTTTTCCCTATTACATCCATTTGCAACCATTATAGTCACAAATATTTTTTTGGATACAGTTCAAAGGCTACATAGAACCCCGAAGATAATTGTAAGTGATCGTGATCTTATTTTCACAAGTAATTTTTGGACGGAATTATTTTCATGTTTGGGTACTTAGGAGCTCACAGTTCATCTTATCATCCTCAAACTGATGGGAAAATGGAAGTGGTAAAAAATTCTTAGAACGGTATCTACGTTGTTTTGTATCATATATGAAGGAAAGGTGGATTAAATGGCTGCCACTTACAAAATGGTGGTATAACACATCTTTTCATACCTCTTCTCAAATGACCCCATTTTTAGCATTATATGGTTACCATCCACCTTCTATCACTTCTTCATTGAGGGTGCAAACTAAGGTCAGAGATGTTGAGGAACACATTCAACATCAACAAGTTTTGGCTAGTTTGAAGGAGAATTTGGCATTGGCACAAAAGAGGATGAAATAACAAGAAGATCAACACCATAGTGAAAGGCATTTTGAAATTGGTGACTAGGTTTTTGTACGTCTCCAGCCTTACAAAAAAATGTCCCTAAAGAAAAAGAAAAAGGAAAACAAACTTGCTCCTAAATATTATGGGCCTTAAATCAGGTTCTACAGAAAATTGGCAGTGTTGCTTATAAACTAGAGTTGCCTCAATCTTCATGCATACACCCAATATTCCATGTTTCTTGCCTGAAGAAGGATATTGGATATAAATTTTAAGCCCAAACAGAGTTACCATAAATTTATGAGGAAGGAAGAATCATTTTGGAGCGAGAGAAGATTCTACAAACACGTACTAAGAGGCTAAGAACCATAGACATTAAGGAATATCTGATCAAGTGGAAGAATCTGGGCATAGAAGATGTGACTTGGGAGGATGAAGTTTTTCTGAAGAAACATACAAGATTATTCAACATTTAGGACAACGTTGGTTTGAAGGGGAAGGGCATGCTACGCCCTTAACCTATTACTTGTATTAGGATATGAGCAGCCGACTTGTGGCTTACCATATCATTTTATTATATCATTTATACTTTCTCATGCTTAGTAGGTCGGCCTTGGTGATGGCCATAACATATGAATAGTATATATAGGGGATTGTAGGTAGTATTTCATCATCATTGGAGCATTTGAGTCTTATTTTATGGTTTGGAGGTTGCCCCCTCGAAGTGCAAAGCTATTCTAATTGCATATTGAAATCATTATTCTGAAATATTGTGTTATTTGGTGTTCTATTGCTGCTCATAATTTGGATTATACAAGTAATTTCATTACATAGATTCACTAGTTTTTCAAAAGTAACTGTTTGATCTAAAAAGTTTAGTGTCGTCACAAAAATGTGGTAAGAAGGAAGAAGTTATCTCAGAACAATAGGAATGAGAGCAATATTAGTATCCTCCTCTCCCAGGGCTAGAAGTGAAGCCCTCAATTTTGTAAATATCCGCAAGAAAGCTTCCACTTTCTTGTTTGGTTTGAATTTTAGTGTATGTAACTGACTCTGTAGATTCAATATTGTGTTCTTATTTTTGGCCTCGTACAGGGTGCTCAACTTATCCCACACTTCTTTGGATATTTTGGCATCTTGAATGTGGGGTTGCACATCGTCAGACATTGCAAACAAGATTATTACTTTGGCCTTTTAATTGGCCTTGTCAAATTATCTCTGTTGTGCTACATCATCTGATGATCTGGTTGTGGAACCATTCAATATAGACCAAATCTCTTCAAAATCAAGTTGTGTTGTGATCCTAGTATTCCATACAACATAATTATCTCCTCTTAGGAGCTATGAGTATTGAAGAAAGAACTGAGGGGCATTGGTGCCCATTTTCTAAATTTACTAAAAAAAGGGTAAGACTCTTATCACTCTAGGTATAAGGTCTCCCAATCTATATACTATCATTCCAATATACCAAACCTTTCTATATACATGCCATTTTGATATACCCGTTGGTACATGGAAGAAGCTCGCCCTTTTCATATACCTGGGAATACGTGAAAGAGGAATTAACGTACGTGAAAGAATTTGATACGTGGTACCAAGACAATATTGAAAGGGTTTTTTGTGATTAATGACACTGACTCAAAGAAATATCCTCATACGTGTGCATAACTTTGCTATATACTCAGATAATTTTAGTGTCCAGATTTATGTCGTGCAATCATTCACAGACGGATGGGAGGGCTCAAAGTGTGTATGTTGTGTCCTTATTTCTTCCTGTCAATTTATATAGATGATGCCTAGATGACATTATTATAGTTATATTAGGTGTTAAGTGTAGTAGTAGTTACAATGACTTTACATGTAAGTGCTTCCTAAAGGCACTTTTTATACTGAACACAACGAAAGAGATATGAAGATCTCATGATTGTTACAAAACCAAATTTCACTGTTTATATTTTCAAAATTCTACTAGTTTTTATCAGTTACAATGTTTGTGGTTGAATATGGCAACCTATAAATTAGTACAATCCATTGAAAATATATGATTACATCCAATATGCAAAAAAATTGAATGACAGGTAAATTATTTTTGTTTTGCGAGGCCTTGGTGGTCTCTGGAGCTCAGAATGGCTCTCAGTGTGAAAAACCACAAAAAATAGCTAAAAATGTAGTTTAAGATGCCCCTCCATTTACAAAAGTTTCTTAGACTAAATTTTTAAGCAAAATGGAAGACATTTTTAATGCAAAAATAGTGTTTTTATCACTAAACTTGGTGTGGGGTTTAGTGGTGGCTTGCGGCTTTAACAGAGGTTTTCTACTGCTAAATTTGGTGTTTGCTCCTAATTTCTCCACTAAGTTCAAATAGTTTCAAAAGTAATTTTTTTGGGGGAGTTGAACCCAACACCTCCCACTCCCAAGCTGTTTTCCCACTAACCAATACAACACCCAATGCGTATATAATATGAAATGGACATAGTTACATTTAAAAACTTAGAAAATGCACTAACCTTTGAAAAGGGTGATGTGTCACCTTCAGAGGATTCCACATGGTTGCATGTGTGAGGAGGGCCAAATTAGGGTTTGTTGCTGATAAAGTGGATCTAAATTGTATTCCTTTTCAAAAAAATTGATTGTTTTATATTGGCACCATTGTATTTGCCTCTGTTTTGTTAGTTGTCGCCGCATTTTTATTTTTACATGTCACAAGGTCTAAGCTTGATGAGGCGTCATCTCGACAAGACATGGAGTGGGGTTGACATAGTCCATAGGAGCTCCACTTGGTGGATTTGGAAATGGCTCAACTCTCCCTTCAAACAGTTAAACCCTTTGATGGAATGTAATTCGGTCTGTTGAACCCGTCGATGGAACTTGACTTGGGTATGCAGGGGTTGTTGTTGTATTGGATGTCTCGACCATTTGGTATCTCAGTTTGAAACTTGGTTCACCCTTAAAACAATGCTATGCACATAGGGTTCGATTTAGATGATATGCTTAAATCTCGGTGGTCGGGGTAGACACAATCCACATACAACTTGCCATGAACAACCAATATCTCCAGCTCGATGACCCAAATCGATGGGTGGCTCGCCTACCAATGCATAGACACAACTCAGTCTTCAATGGAGCTGGTGAGCTTGGTGAGGGCCCAAGGCACAAAATCCTCCAAATTTATCAAATCAACTAAATTTAGCTAAAAACCACTACTAGAGATATATATATATATATAATTTTGAATCTGATTTTCTTAATCCAGATTTACTCCAACAAGCAAATTTTCCTTATGCAGGAGGCACCGGTGAAAAAAATTTGCTTTTCAAACACCTAGAGAATGAATATGAGGTTGTGGGGATGCAAGGATGTTTTGAGAAGTTGTTAGAGGCAACACATGCTCTCCTAGAACACATAATTATTCTCCAAAAAATTTCTACCTTCTACAACCTCTCTCCAACGTGACACACTCTCTTATCCTGCTCTGGTACCAAATCTATAAGAGAGACGGAAGCCTCACAAATATTAATGAAGTTCAATCAAATCATATAAAATGGAGATGGCTGCAATATTTATAGATATTGCACAAGCGAGTACAAACAAACGAGATGTTGTACAAGTGCAATAAATTACATATCCGTGAATAAGACAATAATATGGTTATAGAAATATAAGCTTATAACAATAATCATACATGACCACAATATGCCAAATAAAATGGTTTTAATAATACAACAATATTTATAACTTGTATTTTACCCAAGTAATTACTAAACAAACTCAATAACAATCTAGTTACCTAAGGTAAATAGTAAATGCTAAATTAACCTAGTAAACAATGTTATAGCTAACAAATATATTATAAGTTCTAGTGTGTTTTGCAGAAAAATATACTATGATAATTAGATTTTTATACTTCTATTTTCCTTATTGCATATCCTTATATTTTTGAAAAAAAAGAATTGTAACAACAACATTCTACCCTGTAGTACAAAAAGGCTCAACATCCAGATAATACATTAACAACAAAGTGGTTTTTTGATATGTGGGGGCACACCCCAACCAAAAATCATAGGAGCTATAAATTCAGGAAAAAACTTAGGCATGGGGCTAACTGCCAACAAGGATCCCGACTAACAACATAAAAACAACACAAAAACAACAACAAAACAATAACAAAACGGAAACAAAATAGTAAAACAAAGCTAAGACAGAGATTTGTTGAAAACTTTCAATGCAATCTTTAAGGCTCTGTAGAGGTTGAAAACCGTTTACATTTCTAGGTCTTGGCTACTCTCGGTGAAGCCGGAAATAGTCCTCTTTTTTATTTTTTCATTCTTCCAAGAATACTTGAGGATGCCAAAAGCCTCACATACATGCTTTACATTAGTTTGGATATAATCTAGATCCACCTTGTGAATAGCTAGCTGGTTGGAATGCATGTCTTCCACCTGTAAAATCCTTTTCTCCAAATCATTGAGTTGAGTGGAAAGGCTATTCTTCTTCTCTTCCAGGTTACAGAGGATAAAGGGGTCTAGGTTGGTTTTGAATCCTTCTTTGATAAGGATATCCACATTCTCCTCTATCCCCTTAAGGGCCTCAACTTGTTGTTTAATTTGAGACAGACCAAAGCTAGAAGCTATAATATGGGAAGCTTGACTAATTTCTAAAAAATCTCAGCTCCAAAACCATCCTTTCCCTTTGAACTATGAAGAATTATTTTGGTGGGGGGATGATCAGACAAGAGAGCAAGAACATTCATATTTTTGGTGTGAATCCTCGGTTGCTGAGGAGGAGGGGGGCCAGAGGGTCGGCAAGGTCCTTTTCCACCACATCAAGGAAGAAGTGATGAAGGAGGAAGATCACTCTTTGGTTCAAAGGGAGTACCCTCGTATAGGCCTGAACCTCTCTAATATATTTCTCAAGAGAATGGAATATTTAGTGAGGGAAAATAACTTTAGCAACATGCCTGAAGTGATTTAAGATCACAAGATGATGCAAAGGTAGGGTAAAAAATTGACCTTCTAGAGTAATATAACAAACAATCATCTTAGCAACCTCATTGAATGAAGGGGGAATGGAGGAACAAAAGATTCCTGACTTACCTTACAAATACTCATTGCCCACTAGGAAACGTTGCTCCTCAACATCTTTTTCAAACTTGTTCCTGAAAAAATTTACCCCATCCATGCTCATGCCTGTAATGAAGGAGATCATTTCTTCAGTAATTGTGAAATCTTTGTTTTTGAAATGGACTACTTTGTCCTTCCAATTTTTAGCAAAAGTTAGGGAGATATGGACATCATGTGCCTTAATACATTGCCGCCCCATTCCCTTCTCTATAGAAATGTCCAATTTTGATGTTTGAGAAACCTTTACATAAAACCTTAGCTTCAAATATAAAGTCCTTTATCATCCAGCTGAGGGGTAGGGAACCATGGAGATTATTAATGACATTTAGAGAGTCTCCTTCAATGACTAAATTGTTGAATTTTAGGTCCCTGGAAATTCTGATTCCCAGAGAGCTGCAAGGGCCTCTACATAATGGTCTGATTGATTGCCCATAGGTCCTGTGTAGACAAAAATATGGAGTCCTTGATGGTTTCTTATTAGCCCCCCACTACCAGATGCACCTGAGGTTTCCTTTAGAGGCCCCATCAAAGTTCAACTTGTACCAACCTTCAAGTGGGGGAATCCACTAAACAAGAGTCTTGTCAATGCTAGGTGAAGTAATTTTACCCTGTTTAATTTCAATATTCTAGGCTTTCAATAATATTTCCTCATCTTTGGGGTACTTAGCATTTTGGGGGCTTGAATCTTAAATTGTTTTCCTTGGCTGCAACTGTGATTTCATTGAGGAGTCTCTTTATGGAATTGTTAACATTCCTAAAAATAAGAGAATTTTGAGCCTTCCAAATTCTCCAAATGGTGTGTGTTATCACTAAATTACGGCAGCCCCAAATGAAACAATTTGATGGACTGGTGCATTTGGTGTAATTTGTGTAATATTGGATTACCTCTCAAGTTGTGGGACTTGCGGGCTTGAGATAATCCTCCAGAGAAAGTTAGTTCTTTCTCTTAATCCTACTTGCCACAAACTACCCCTAATGTAGGCAAGAAAAATACCTAATCCTATCCTAACAATCCAAAGATACATGGAGAGAGATGCATGAAAATAAACCTACACTAAGAGTGGTGATACACCAAGAAAAGGAGGTGTTAGACATAATGTAACTGCCAGAAATGGAGAGAGGTGAGCAATAGAGAGGATGGACATGATGCACCATAGACCAAATATGGATTCACATAGAACATCACTTTTTCCCCATCAAACACAACTCTCATAACCTATAATGAAAATCAAGAATATGCATAGTAACCCTGCAATGAAGAGAGGTAAGTAGAGACAACAAAACATGCAAAGGATGGACAAATGCATCAAAAACACAGTCTATTTCTCCATTAAGTTTTCCCGGTACATCATTAGTGGATAAGAGGCAAGAGAATGACATTAAAAAGCATGGAGAGGAGGCTTGAAACTACACATTCTACCCAGTAGAGAATAAAAAGAGGGGGCAAGAGAAAAAATGACTAACTCCCTACAAAATGAGCTCCACTTTAAAATTTATAGAATTAGAGAAGAGAGAGAATATAATTTGGATTTGTCTTTCCCACCACTTAAAATTTTCCCAAAGTAGGTGAAAATCATGATATACAATCTCCAAATTTTATCCCACATTTATTTGTAACTTGCAGCACAATAAAATGGCTTCCATGCTCATTAATTACATCCTCAACCACCTGGTAATTGTGAAACTAAACTAGGCTCATTTTCTACAAATTTCTCCATTGAATATTCATCAATTTCTAAATTTATTGATCCCTATGTAAAGGTCTCAGAATCACGGTTCCAACGAGACCAATTTTGTGCAATTCCATTGAGAAATTCTCAAGTTATGAGCTTCTGAGCACATGCAGATGTTTTGTGTTTTGCCAGGCTTGTTTAATACTTACGGGACTGTGAATTCAATTCTTGGCTGGAAAAGAAATTTTTAAATATTTCCTATCTTATCTAATGTCCTTTGCATTATTTAATATGACATGTATTAGAAAAAATGGGGGGCCCACCTTGCTTTGTTTTATAATGATTAAGGGGAATGTTTTAATGTTTTATATTAGCCAGTTCAGTCGGGCTGGATCTTTTTCTTACCTATCGAGCCCTTATTTCAATGCATCAGGATACCCTTTTAGTTTGCACTACCGACCCCTATTTAGTCTCCATCTCGGTGGCTTATTCATTGAATCACCCATCCAGTTAATGCTTTCTTAGAAAAAAGGGATAATTTTGAACAGTTGTACTTTGAAGGAAGTTATTCTACATTTCATGAATCGACAACCTCACCCATTCAAGAAGGAGTTGAGAGTGAGGATCCTGGCGATGAAATCATTCAACTCAAAGGAAATAAAATTCCAAAAGGATTTGTTTCACTTAAATAATTTTTTGATAAACATGACAAGTTTATTAAAGAGAAAGAGTAGGCAAGACCCGTGAATTCTACTAACTATGAGGAAGTTGACATTGGTACCAAGGAAAACCTCGCCTAGTCAACATTGGTAAGTGTTTCTCTACCGAGGAGTGAAATAAATTTGTAAGCCTCCTTACCCAATATTATGATGTCTTGGCTTACTCATATGAAGACTTGAAGTCTTTTCAACCTAGAGAAATGGAGCATGCCATACCTTTGAAACCTAGTGTAGCTCCATTCAAGCGAAACAAAGACTATATAACCCCAAGATAGTAGGGAAGATACTCCATGAGGTTCAAAAAGATGTTGGATGCATGAATAGTGTTTCCTATTTGACATTCAACTTGGATAGCTAATATTGTCCCAGTTCGTAAGAAAAATGGAGAAAATAGGATTTGTGTGGATTTCTGCAATCTTAATCAAGCTTCCTTGAAGGATATTTATCCACTTCCAGGTCATGGACCATATTCTGTAGGTAGTAACTGGATAGAAAATAATATCCATGCTAGATGGTTTCTCTGGTTATAATCAGATTGAAGTGGCTAGAGAAGACCAACACAAAATCACGTTCACCACCCCTTGGGGTACGTTCACATATAGAAGAATGCCTTTTGGTTTGATCAATGCCGACACAACCTTTCAAAGGGATATGGACATGAGATTCACATACTATAAAGATAAAATCATCTTAATATACCTAGATGAATTGATAGTTTTCTCAAAGAAGAAAGAAGATCATCTAAGAGATTTGGAGAAAATATTACAAAGATGCAGACTTCATAGAATCTCCCTAAATCCAAAGAAGTATGTGTTCGGAGTTACATAAGGGAAAATCCTAGGTCATATTGTTTCTAAAGAAGGAACCAAGATCCATCCTGAGTGCATTCAAGCTATCAACAATCTTTCCTTACCTACAAGTAAGCTTGGAGTCCACTCATTCTTTGGGAAGGTGAACTTTTTGAGAAGATTCGTGCAAGACTTTTCCAAGCTAACAAAAGAAATCGTGGACATGATGAAAGGAAAATAATCCTTAAAATGGTCAAAGGAAGGTAGGGAAGCATTTAAAAAAAGCAAGGGTGCTATTGCAAAATCTCCTACATTGGCGTGTCCCGATTTTAAAACGAATTTCATAGTCTATTGCTATGCTTCCCGCACACGATCTCTGCCATCCTGAATCAACATAAGCAAGAGGGAATTGAATATCATATTTCATTCATGAGTTTTGGATTCAAGAAACATGAAATTAATTACATTCCCCTTGAGAGGCATTCGTACGTGGTGGTTAGAGCCTTGAAACATTTCAGATATTGTGTATTGAATTATCATACTAAAGTCTTAGTTCTGGACACTACAGTTAAATCAATGTTAACACAACAAGAACTAGGATCTAAAAGAGGTAACTCAGTCTCTAAGATCCAAGAATATGACTTGGACATCAAGCCTACCAAGTTAGTTCGAGGAAGAGGACTTTGCCAACTCATCGCAAAGAACGAGCCAAGAGATGAATTTGAGAAAGAACCAGTTGAAGAAAGTTTACCAGTGGTATTTTTGTCGTACCACAGATGAATGGTATTTTGATATAGTTTACTTTCTCACATATGGTGAATGTCCTGAGAATCTAACAACTAAGGAAAATAGAGCTATCAAATTAAGAGTTGTCAGGTACATCATTTGGGACAACACCTTGTTCAAGAAAGGTATTGATGGCATGTTCCTCAGATGTGTTGATAAAGAACAACAACCTAGGTTGCTTGAATTATTTCATAATCATGCTTGTAGTGGTCGTTTCTCTGGACCAAGTGACAACTCATAAGATTTTGTGGGTGCATTATTATTAGCCCACTATGTTTTTTGATGCTAAAAAATGGGTAGCCAAATGTGAAGCTTGTCAACAATTTGTTAGAAGAACTAAATTGACAACTTTTCCTTTAAAGCCAATTGTTATTGAAGAACCCTTTCAACAATGGGGGTTGGATTTCATCGGGGTCTTGAACCAAAATTCCAATATTGGTCATACTCACGTGCTCATGAAAACTGACTATTTTACAAAGTGGGTAGAATTCATTCTGATGAAACAAACATCTACTGCAGTAATATGTGACTTCATCAAAAAAACATTTTGGTTCGTTGCAGGATTCCACAAAAGATCGTGACAGACAATGCCACCAATTTCTCTCCTCATATTACTATGATCAGGATATCTTTGTCTCATTCATCATATTACTATCCTCAAGGAAACAGTCAAGAAGAATCTAGTAACAAAAACATCATTACTATCATGTGCAAGTTGGTCAAAGAAAATCAAAGAACTTGGCACAAGAAGTTATATGATGCATTGTGGGATGACCGCATAACTCCCAAATGAGCAATTGGGATGTCTCCATTCTAAATCTTGTATGGAACCGATGCTCAAATTCCCATTACATTGGAGTTACTGGCATTACGATTAGCTCAAGAAGTTGACGATGAATGCTTCGCCAATGCCTTGGATAAAAGGATCATGTTTCTAAGCAAGCTAGAAGAGCAGAGAAGTCAAGTACCAAAAAAATCGAAGAACGTCAATCCAAGGTAAATAAATTGTTCGACAGACAAACTAAGGAGAGACAATTTCAAATCAATGACCTAGTTCTTCTATGGGACAAGAGGCGTGAACCAAAAGGAAAGCACATGAAGTTTTATTCACTTTTTCTAGGCCCTTTAAAAATTAGGAATTTATATGGAGATAGCACATATTACTTGGCATATCCTGATGGAACTCATTTTCCTCTTCCCTACAGTGGACACTATCTCAAGCACTATCAAAATTAAAAACGGGTTGTCCCCCGTAAGTACATATGTAATTAGGTTTTTTGTTTGTTTCCATTTCTTGTTTTTCGGTTTCATCTCTTTCGTCATCCCATTTTTGTGCATCATCATCTTTGGGATCTTGTTCAATAAATTTTTGGGTTTGGGTCCATTTTTGCGTCTGTGAAGTCCTTGTCCCCAATAACAACCAGTTGTTATTAGCTAATTTTCACTTCACAAAATTATAGCGTGAAAATTTAAAAAAATTAGAAGTGTCCTTTCTCATGGCTTATCACATTCATCATGATCATTTTATTTTTATGATCATTTTGGCATTCGTTTTCTCCATTTCGGGTAAGTACATATCCCGATATGTCGTAAACCGTATTTAAATGAATTAATTAATATTTTACCTTGTTATTTAATAAAATTAATTTTATTAAATTTTTGGTTTTTTATTAATAAATATTAATTTAATCCTCATTAAAGTTGATCGACAAATTTGTAAGAACTTTTCTCATTTTCCCCATTGCCATGGGAAATTAAAATTACGATTCCAATTTCCAGAAATGCAAAATTGGCTCTTTACTTCCGTTTTCCCCTTTCTTGGTAAAGCTTTCATTTTCCCCGGCTTGTGGGAAATTCCCTTGTTGTTACCAACCCAACCGGATGTCAAACAGAAAAATGTCTCCCATTTTCCCATGTGGGGAAAAGGAGGGGAATTGTCAGCCCGCTTTGCCATTTTCATGGGAAAACTACTAAATTCCCTCGTTATTCTCCTAGTAATTAATGCCCACTACCCGAAGGAATTACGAATTGGTTAAGAAATTTGGAACCAGTTATTCAACGGGAAGAAAGAAGAAACAATTACAAATCAAGAAAACTTCTTGGATCCTCATAACTTTCCTCCGTGAAACTTTATGGCAAAAGTCATGTGAAAGTAATATTGATAACGAAGAAGTTTTGAAGCTTTCATTTCCAACTCTCCTATTTCTTGTGAAAGCCACACACGGGAAAACAAACCAGTCAAATATTCACCACGCCTTTTCTTGTGAAATACATGAAGAAAAAAAAATTAGGTAGCCAAAGGATATAACAGTCCATGCAAAGGGAGGTGGAACACATTACCCAGGAGCATTGTTCAGGCAGTCATTATTACCACGTATTCACAACCCACACGTAGTCCAAAATAGCTCCCGACTGTCAGATAATGGGAAATTCACAACACAAGGGAGATGTTTGGTATTTCCACGCATTGGTAAAGTTAAGCACAATTTTCCAAAGTAAAACAAGGCCATGCAGAGGTAGCAAGATCCACACGGTTCTACAAACACATTCAAAGGAAAAAAACCTCCACGCATTCACAAAAGCAAAACCCACACATTAGCAAAGAGAGGAAGTATTTCCATGCATTTACCTTGGCCATAGTCCATGTAGTTGAAGAAAATAAGAGTCTCACACGTAGCAAGAACCTTGGCAGGAAAAAGGCCACTCAAAGGGAGATAAGGTAAGCAAGATCCACGTAGATTTTAAAAATAGAAGGCAGTCCATTAGCAAAGCTCATATGTAAAGGAAAAATAAAAGGAATACCACGCAAATCCAAAATCCATAGGCTCACGCATTCACCAGGTAGTCAAAGCCAAAGCCATACACATTTGCAAAAGAGAGGGCCACACATTGCCAAATAAAAAGTCATATGCAGGCCAAGGAAAATCAGCTGTCCACAAAGACAAAAAATTAAAATTCCACGTGTAGGAGGAAAGCACCAAAGGCCACACATAAACTAAAAAATGGGTCTATGCATGAAAATAAACCATTCACGCAGCCAAAAGTGATTGCCTACGCAGGGTAAAGAGGAGGTTGTCCACGCGCCCAAAAAACTCAGCCCATGTATTCCAAAGATCCATTGGTAAACTGTCAACATAGGTAAAAGAAGGAACATATGCTGGCCAATATGTTATGCAGGGATTTCTCAATTTGTGGTTCAAACCATGGCTTCATAATCTTTTAACTCAATTTCTCACAATCATCCCAAGTTCAATTGTTTCTATCATTGGAGGATTTTCTAGTGCCGGTAATTTGATCATTATAGCATCAATGATTGTAGACAACAAATGTGGGTCACACTCCCTTTGGTCCCCTTCAATTAATTAACTTAATGCATTTAACTAATCATGACCCCTTTACCCCATATTAATATTCATCCTCACATTATTAATTAATTTAATTAAGTTAATTTAATCCTCACACCTCCACTTCATCATGACACCTCACCCTAGACCCATTCCAAGGGCATTTAACTCATAGTGATCAAGTCATCACTCTCAGCACTGAGTCATCAGTCCTAGTGTTGAGTCACTACTTGACCTAACCAACTAAAACTTCTTTCTAAACCTAACTGGACTTCTTCCAAGATCTTCTTGCCTTCTCTCACATGAACTCTACTTCCCTAAGTAGACCCAATAAGGAAAGCACACCAAATCTAGGAAGATCTGCCTATTTTTGGTAAATAGGACTATTTCACCCTAACCGATGTCGGTTTATCCTTAACCGACATTGGTCTTCTAACCGCCATCGGTTCCTTTATATAGAATTTTACAACTCTTTACGGGTTGGTCATTTAGTTTTGGGAATTCTATTGCAATCAAGCATGAGTCTCAAATCCATTCCTACATCCAAACGATGACGACACACCACCAAAGTGCAGCATAAGTAACAGGTTCTCTTCTAGAGCATTGGAATATTCATGGGGATACAGAGGTTGCATTTTCGTGCAACTAAACCAACCATCACCACGCCAATCAATCACTAGCCACCTTCATTCACGAGATCTTTATAACAACAAGTAAGTAACGTGGATTTCATCATATGTGCTTACTTTATTATAGATATTTTACTTCTTTTAGTATTTCCATCTCTGTTGTTACCAGAGCATCTCCATTTTCCCACTAATCCACCTACCCAACCATTTCAAACCTTTCCACCTTTCTTAACCTTTCTCTTTGTATTCCTGAGTCTTCTCAGTCATATTACGAGCCTAACCACACCTTCGTCACTCTCTGTGCAATCATAAAGAGGCCAAAAGGCCATTTTTAATAATTTATTACCCATTTCCCTTACTGATGTTGGTTTACCTTACTACCATTGGTTTCACCCCTATACCGGCATTGGTCACCCAAAGGATACCGATATTTGTGTTATTTTACACCCTTTGACCAACAAGCCTTCCATTCATCCAAAACCAACCCGTACCTCACCCAATCAGTCCTAGACCCTTTACCAAACCTCTGTCCAACCTACAAACCCAGAGTAATCTACCAAACCTATGAATCTAATCGTAACTTTTCCTGTTAGATTAGATTTACTTATTGTATTAACACGATCTACCTAAATCGCATACAACTACAGTAGAATTTTCTTATTTCATGGTATTTGCTACATTAAATTGTATTTGAAAGTGGATTGACAACCTTCTAGGAAGCACCTCACTTCTCAGATTTCATACTCGCTAGGCAGTCTACTAAACTATATTTTTAATGTTATTTTGTGGTCTTGTTGTGTTTCTTACAGGTCATTCCTCCTAGCCAAAGGGAAGCTCTCCATGATCAGCTTGGTTAAAAATTCAACAACGCACACATTCTATCTTCAACCTTCAATCTTACAGGTATTCCTCCTAACATCTTACCTTATCTATTTTATGCAACTTATTAGTGAAACATTTTGGCACGCTGGTGGGACCCTTGTTGGGTTTCGTTGCATTTGTTCATTTTTAGGGAAAAATATTGTGTCTATTTCATTTCACATTAAGCTTCTTCTCTGGAAACATTCTCTTCTTCTAATTGTCTCAGTGACATTTTAATTTTGGGATTAAAAAGAACTCTCCTTTATTTTCTTGCATTGCATTTAGTGAAATTCATACCCTTTACCTCTTCATAATTTGTTCTCATCGAATTTCATTTTGGATTTGGGTTTAAAATATTTGCATCTCATTTCGTATGTTGCATTGTAGCTCATTTAAATTGTGGGCAACCTATATGCGTTGGAAGTCATGACCAATTGATGGTTGAAAAATTGAACCGTAGCTCAAATTTTCACACTCTCTCTCTATACCAAACCATTGAAAAAAACTACACATTTCTTAAACAACATATTTCCCAAAATAAGATGTCAATGATCACACGATCATAGGATTGACAATGGGCTCCAACTGGTTTTTTGGCCAGTCATCATATCAGAGTAGGGCCTCGAGTATTGTAAAAGTATATATTTGGGACACCATGCCAAAATTTACCTGAAACCAGCCATAGTTGTTAGTTTCCCTAGGGCACCTTCGGTAACCAAAAACTCTATTCTATTCACAAGTCAATCCTAAATGGCATAAGCCACAACATAAAATCTATAGCATAGGATTTTGTAGTTGTTGTTTTTGCTTGATTTTTGTTTTGAGGTGTGAGTTCATTTTATCCATTTTTCTCTCCCTACATACTCCACAATCATAGTTTGTGTATTTTGGCTATTTCTAAGTGTGTTAGGATTAATCCTTCCCATACTCAGCTTCTGAGTTGGTCCTTTAATTTGATATAAATCACCAAAATTCACTTTTCCCATCTTTTCACAAATTTCATTATAACCGTTATCGATCCAACGACTACCATTGGTTACATCATCGTATTGCTGTCGGCTAACTGACCGCCATCGGTTTTATGTATTTTTGGTCATTTCTATGCCAAAGTAACATTCAATCTACATTTCTTTTCTTTCTATGACTTGTTCTGTCACCTTATCATCTTTTATGTGTTTTGTTATCACCTACAGAGTTTAGACACATATTATTCATACCTATTTCATCTCCAGATTTTAATTTGTTAACCATTCACATTAACCGGTATTAGTCCAATGACTGACATTGGTTATATCATCCTACCACCATCGGTTTACGGACCGCTATCGGTGTAGTGTTGTTTTGGTAATTTTCCCAAACAGTGTTTCATTCACATCTACCACTTTCTGTGACTTCCTTTGTCACTTCAATACCTCTCTGAGTCTCTGATATATTCTTCAGAGTCCAGTTTCACCTAATTTTCACCTATTATTGCCAATTTTTAAGATCTTCCACCTTTTGATAGTAACCGACATTGGTCCAAAGACCGTCATCGGTAACCCTCCAACACTGGCATTGGTTCTTCGTTATCCAAAATTCACCCCGTGGTTAATTTGATAACATGCATCAGAATTCTCAAGTCCCAGGCGAGATAATTGATTCAGAGCAAACATCATGTTTTGGGGTTCCCTCAGATTTTTTCTAACTCCCCTAACCAAAGAAGGAAAGAGCAAGCTCTGAGAAAATGTGAAAAAATTTGCAGAAGACAGGCTCAGGCCAGAAAAAATCACGAAAAATGGCTAAGTCCTTGTCCTAGGACAATGTGGGACATTTGGGACGCCAAGGCGCGGATCGGCCGAAAAGCCTGCAGGCGGCCCAAGCAGCAAAGGGACAGGTGGGACAAAAAGACGCGAATCGGCCGGATCGGGTGAACTGGAAGAATTTGTCCCACGAAGCACTGGGACATTTGGGACAAATGGACGCGAACCACTGGGTTCACAAAAACGAGAGAAAGTTAAATGCTGCGACATCCGGGATGAAGGGACGCGTGGGACGCGGATCGCCGAAGGAGCCGAAAGCCAATCAAACAACGCCACGTGTCATCGGCCAAATGAGGGACGAGGAAGCCCATTTCGGGTGGATCGGAAGTTTTTGGCCCAAGCAGTTTGGGACATCCGGGACATAAAGACGCGAAGGGCGCGAAGGAGCCGAAAGGGCCGAGAACCAACCAGATCACGACACGTGTCGCAGGGGAAAGAGTCCAAAGGTCAAAGGGTGAATTTTGAGGGGTCAGCCCGAGCCAATCAAAAGAGGACACGTGTCCTATGGAACAGGGAATGCGGAGCTCGGGAAGGAGTTAGAGAATTTGGCATGAGTTTTGGCCGAAAAGCTAAAAGCAAGGTGCCCGCGCCTGTCGTGGCCAATCAATGCATGCCACGTGTCCAAGTTTAAGGGGCCCACAAGGAAATTTCAAAAGAAAGCCCGCCAAAAGGTAGAGGAGAGAGAATCACGTGACCAATCAATGCGTGCCACGTGTCATCCAGGTGGCAAAGCGCGGGAAAGATTTCAAAACACGTTTTCACCTATTTTGTGCCCTAAAACTTCAGACCTCCATAACTTTCGATCCAGAGCTCGGATTTGCATGTTCTTTATATCAACGGAAATCTTATGAAATTCTCTACATGATTCTGGGATCAATCTCAAATTTTGGTGTAGTCTAGAGAGAGAAAATTGAGAAACAGCTCTGACGCGTGATAATGGCCAGAAGCGATGTTTCAACAACCAGTTTTAATGCACATGGGTCGCATTCTTCTTCAGCATGGCCAGAAGTGATGTCTCAACCACCGATTTTAATGAAGAATGTGTTTTGGTCAATGGTTGGGCTGCTTACACGTTTTCCTATGTTTTTTGTCTCCTGGGCTCGACCCATGCATTGTATAAAGCCAGATTTGGCTCATTTTATATGGGGATTACAAGTGGTTCATCTTTTCTGCTCTGCCCTCCCTTCTTTTCTTCTCTAGGGTTGGAAATGGAGTTCAAACCTCCTCCCTTGCTCTGTAATGGCATTTTTGCCTTTTACTATTGAAATGATGTTCTGTGCAAACTTCTGGAGCAACAAAACGTGTTTTGTGATGCATCTGTCCATCCTTGCTCGTTTTTGCTTGTTCTCTTCTTGCCTCTCTTCATTGCAGGTATTTGTGCATGTTTGAATGTTCATTGCAGGTTTGGAGCTGTGTTCATGGAGTTTTGGGACATTTTTTGTGTGAAATCTATCCTTGGGCCTGTGATGCATCTGTCCATCCTTCCCATTGCTCACCTCTCTTTGTTCCATGGCAGTTTTGATAGATGTCCAACATTCTCCTTCTCTGGTGTATCACCGTTTTAGTGTAGGCTTTTGTTCTTTCCCTTTTCTCTCTCTCTCTGTCTCCTTGGCATGGTTAGATTAGGATTAGATTAGCTTTTCTGCACTGGAATAGCTTGTGGCAGGTAGTTTAGGAGTAGGAACCAGCCTTCTCTGGAGAATCCTTTCTCATTTTTTCAAGTCCCACACTTGGAGAAAGGATTCAATGTTATGCAATCACACTGGATGCCAAAGTGATCAACCTAGAAGCCTGATCTGTATCCAGGGGTGCTGTGATTTTGCATCAACAGTTACCTAACCAGTGTTGGTCTCTGTGTTTCAATTTTCCTATCAAAATAGTGACCTAATTCCACTTTCTAGATCCATTATGTCCCATCTTTCTATATTTTTGTATCATCAACAGAGCTCAGATCACCAGTTCTACTATCAGTCACATGGTTTTGACTCGTAGACAAGCTAACACTCTAGTATTTCACGTTAGCCTGCATCAACCGCTTCCACCTAGCCCATCACCACCTTCCATATCATCACCTATGGACCCCAACCATCCTATTACCATCAGTACCAGTGATGAGGAGTTTGCAAGACTCCTTGATCAAAACCTCATTGCGTTACAACATTACCTAGCTCACTCATCTACCAGAGACTCTACAAGATAGTTGATCTACGACATGCCTGTATCCATTTCCCCTGCTTTGGCACACACCTCTACATCAGCTACTACTAGTACATCATTACCCTCTCCTATATCATCTCATGTGGTTTCTCAACTTAACCCCACATTATTGGTATCTGTCGCACCTACGACAATTACCATGCCCTCAACATTCATCGCTTCTACGACATCCACCATGGCCTCATCTACTAACCTTAGTGTATGTCTACCTATGTCATCCACTACCTATATACCCATCGCTTCCTAGTCAGCCCAGGTATCAGTAGCCCACACTCCTTTTTAAAACCTAGTTATTTCTATCCCACAGTCACTTCCCCC
Source organism: Taxus wallichiana var. yunnanensis (assembly GCA_018340775.1). Lineage (NCBI taxonomy): Eukaryota > Viridiplantae > Streptophyta > Pinopsida > Cupressales > Taxaceae > Taxus > Taxus wallichiana. Next base: position 3,921,551 of record CM031235.1, on the reverse strand, counting down.
GATCACCACGAAATTCTTTAAGTCCACCTCACCTACCTACACCTATCACCAACAGTCCCCTATTTCATCTATCACTTATCTAGGGTACTTGCCCTCCAACACCACCACATACTGGAGTGTCATCAACGTCATACCCATCTTATCTACCCCCTTATACCAAAGTGGGAGCTCCATCATCACATCCTATAAGTGATCTTATCAAAATGATGATGGACAAGATGTAGACATTAGAAGCATTTGTCTCTGGTTCACGTAAATCTCTGACATATGACGAGATTTTCAATGAGCCTATTCACTTTTCTTTTTCGGTTTGTTTGTACCCTACGCATTGGGAAATGCATAAATTCAACTGATTCGATAGAAAAGAAGACCTACAATTTTTAAGATCTTCCACCTTTCGACAGTAACTGACATCGGTCCAAATACCATCATCGGTAACCCTCCAACACCGGCATTGGTTACCTAACCAGTGTTGGTCTCTGTGTTTCAATTTTCCTATCGAAATAATGACCTAATTCCACTTTCCAGATCCATTATGTCCCATCTTTCTATATTTTTGTATCATCAACAGAGCTCAGATCACCAGTTCTACTATCAAGCACATGGTTTTGAATCGTAGACAAGCTAACGCTCTAGTATTTCACGTTAGCCACTAACCGCTTCCACGTATCCCATCACCACCTTTCATTTGATCACCTATGGACCCCAACCATCCTATTACCATCAGTACCGGTGACAAGGATTTCACAAGACTCCTTGATCAAAACCCCATCACCTTACAACATTACCTAGCTCACTCATCTACCTGAGACTCTAAAGGACAGTTGACCTACGACATGCCTTGTATCCATTTCCCCGCTCTGGCACCCACCTCTACATCGGCTACTACTAGTACATCATTACCCTCTCCTATATCATCTCATGTGGTTTCTCAAATTGACCCCACATTATTGGTATCTATCGCACCTACGATGACTACCGTTCCCTCAACATTCATCGCTTCTACGACATCCACCATGTCCTCATCTACTAACCTTAGTGTAGGTCTACCTACGTCATCCACTACCTATATACCCATCGCTTCCCAGTCACCCTAGGTGTAGGTAGCCCACACTCTTTTTAAAACCTAGTTATTTATATCTCACAGTTACTTTCCTTGATCACCACGAAATTCTTTAAGTCCACCTCACCTACCTACACCTATCACCAATAGCCCCTATTTCATCTACCGCTTATCTAGGGTACTTTCCCTCCACATCTATTCTGTCATATATTCCTTCATCACAATTTGCGTACTCAACACCACCACATACTGGAGTGTCGTCAATGTCATACCCATATTATCTACCCCCTTATACCGTAGCGGGTGCTTCATCATCACAACCTACAAGTGATCTTATCAAAATGATGATGGACAAGATGCAAACATTAGAAGCATATTTCTCTAGCTCACGTAACTCTCTGACATATGGTGAGATTTGCAATGAGCCTATTCACTTTTAATTTTTGGTTCATTTGTACCCTACACATTGGGAAATGCCAAAATTCAACCAATTCGATAGAAAATAAGACCCACAACAACATTTGTAGTCTTTTAAGCATGTGTGTTATCTCATTCCCACGATGATGCTTTACTCTTGTGAACATTCCAAATTTCCTTGACTGGGCTCGCTTTAGATTGGTATAGTGCTCTACCTAGGCACTCCATCTTTTCATTTAATTAGGTAGCTCAGGCATTTCTAGACCACTTTTATATCAACTTTGTCAAGAAGGTCACAATGACTGACATGTACACGACACACCAACATGAGTACGAGTGTATCACAAATTTTGTCATTCGTTGGCACGACTTGATTAACCAACTCACATTCCTACTGCCTCAAACCAATTTAATAGATTTGTTCACCCGAGCTTATGCTAGACACATCTCACCAACTCTCCAAGTCTAAAATTTCTACACATTCGATGAGGGATTCAAAATGGCCCGAAAGCTTGAAATCTGCGCTATTGAGGAGAAGAGGTTGCAATTGCGTAACAAACATGCTCCTTTCAAAACCAGTGATTCCTCCTCTTCGTCTAAACCATAAAATAATTATCCCAAAGAAAAAGGATCTACTAACACAATGGTTTTAAAATCTGTCCCATCTCATCCATCCAACCAATCAAATCCTTCTTCTAATATTTCTCATGTTCAGAATTTCCAATTTAAGAGGGAACAACGAAAATATACTCCCATCGGAGAACCTTACTCCTCAATTTTGGAAAAGATTTTAAACTCTAGAGCCATACCTCTTCCACCCGTCAAACCACATACTAGTTTTGACCCTTCCCATCTCATGCCTGCATGGTACAAGGAGAACAATTATTGCAATTATCACCATGTTAGAGGTCATAGTGATGGTAATTACAAAATTTTCAAAAACATTGTCCAAGAAAGGTTAGATAATGGATATCTCGTCTTGGATAACCCCAATGAATCGGCTAACCAAAACCTTCACATCTTAAAGAAAATGTTTGTGAATCATACCCCATCATCTAACCAAGTAGGTGAAACCTCAAACAATGATAAAAATGTTCATGAGGTTCATGTCATTTTTGATATCATACTGGCCCCTTCCGCTCAGTTTTCTTCTATCTCAACATTTCAAGAAATTCTTGCATGATATTCTTCATCCATAGAAGGACATATTTCTTCCACTCATCTACCCATGAAGGATTCCACCTTATCCTTTCCTCTACACATAGAGGATTTGATCTCATCTACAGATGCATCTACCCCACTCACCTCCCAACATGTCGAACAACCCGCATTACTCACTCTTCTACCCACAAAAGAACCTAACTTACCTTCCACTTCACTGAAGGACGATCCTATACAATTGACCTTGCCTCTAAATCTGCTCATGGAGGACCCTCTCATGGCATCTCTTCCTGTTGGCGACAATTCCCCACCGGATTTTAAAGACCCTATCGATCTGTTATCATCTCTTTTACCCACATAATTTGAAGCAAACCATTTCCCTGTCTCATAGATATTCTTTACAGGGATCACTACAAAATCAACATCATGCCCCTCCACTTCAATGTCATTCTCATGTTTAGCTGACGCTTGGATTATGTTGAAAATTCCATGCTTTGGGGATGCCTTCGAATCACTGTCTCAACTCAAATGCAAATGTTGTCTACCGACACTTCCACGATCTATCCAAAGATGTTTAAGACAACCAAACCAACCATGCCTATTGTAGTCACCTCTTATTCATCACCCTCACCCACACCTAAGCCATTACCATCCACCAAAATTTCACCTATGCCTAAACCCCTACTTGCACCTATACCTTCCCCTACACCCAAATCCATTACCACACTGGGAGTTATGCTGAAATCAAGCCTAGTCCATCCTATTGTCAAACTAGATTTAGCCACATCCTCACAAGTTGTCGCTAAAACTATTCCCCCACATAAGACGAAGACCCAACCTCTTAGGCTGCATACACCGGCTTCAACCACTACCCCTCTATCACCTTCACCATTTCCATCTATCCTACATCCGCACCTATCAACCTTGGCCAAGTGGTTTCGTACCCAAGGTAGACCAAAAAACACAACAACCCACATGTTCATCATGATCTTCTGTTCTGCCTAAGTTACCTACACTACATATGCCTATGCCAATACCTACCACATTTCTACCTCCCATACCTACACCACTTCCTGTATCCACATTATTACCGATACCATTCCCTTCTCTTTAGCTATTCCTTTCTATATTTCCTCCTACCACTGTCTTCACTACACTTCCATTATCAACTTTGTTAACCCATCCCCTTCCATCATCTACCTTCCCTTCTACATCACACACTTCTTCTATACCTTTACCCAAGAAAGTGTAACCCAAAACCGTACTATCTACCAAACAGGTAGTCAAACTTACCCAACCTCCAATTACACCTCTAGTCGTGCCTCTTCCACAGAAGTCACCTAAACTTCCATCTAGACCCACACTCACATCACACTATGATCCCTTAGCAGGGTCTTACGCTAACGTCCTTGCTAACCTTGTAGAAACCTTCATCAGCACATTGCCACCTCTTAAGCCTTATAACCCACTCAAACCTAAACCTAGAATGGTTTGATGATTCTAAGATTTACGCCTATCATCGTGTGCCAAAACATGATGTTGAAAACTGTAAGACCTTAAGAATATTCTTCTTCAAATGTGTTCTCTGGAAGATCTCTTAGAAGAAGATGATATTTTGGATGAGGACCCCATTCCACCTTCGCATATCCCTACACAACCTTGTCCCATACCTATTCAAATGACCTCCATCTCCACTTCGCAGCCCTTTTACCCTCCTCCAACATTTGAGATCAACATGGTCTGCATTAGAGAACTAGCCAAAACTCCTCCAAAATGTCAGTGTGTGCTACTTCTTTCACAAGACTATGTTCCTTCACCACTTTTTTTCCCATCCTGTTGTTACACCTTTCAGGAAAAACCTTCTTCATCTCCCTCTTTTCCTCAGATTAACAAGATTCAAGTTACCACTGAGACACAAAAGGAAAAAGGAAAAGATAAGATAGATAAACCGTCCACTACATCTTTACCTAACATTCCATCTACACTGCGCCCAAAATCACCATCCGTGGACCGACATACCCCATTTCTAATGGAGTTGCTCACCGCACCATGATTAAACAACTTCAACAATCGCCCCTAAAAATGTCTCTATAAAACCTTATCCAAACCTTTGATTTTCATCGTAAGGCCCTCATTGAGGTCTTGAAATCTATTGAGGTTCCACCTAATGACCCTACTCCTGTTACCTCCATTATCACTCCTCATTATGTTTCCTATCTCACCACTTTGCCCCCTTCCTCTTCTCCTACTACCACTCATCAAGTAGCCACTCTCAGTTTCTATGACGATGAGATTTTACCTCTCTAATCAGAGGATCTTGACCCCACCCTGTTCATATCTGTTTATATTGAGAATACACGTGTCTGACATGTTATGATCGATGGGGGTACTAGTATCAACATCATCTCCTCTCATGCATATTAACAAATGTGCATCCCTTCCAATTACATGAACGATAACCCAGTTATGTTGCGTTATTATAACAATGTCATAACTTCCACCCTCGAAACTATCATTCTCCACATCCGCTTGGGCCCCGTACTATTCCTGAATTATTCTACATATTGGAGGGGGAATTATTATATAATCTGCTACTTGGCCGACCCTACATTCGTGCCATCGATTGTGTTCCTTCAACCTTACATCGATGCTTAAAATTTGAACATGAAGGACACAACTACACCATTCCAGTAGATCCTTCACCCTTTAAAACCTATAACATGCTCTACCGACCTAACGATGTTCTTATACCAGTTAAGGCATCTACCACCGTTGCCACTTCTTCTTCCGTCACTACCCCATCTCCCACCACTATCACTTCTTCTTCAGCTACCGCTTTATCTACCACTTCTATTGCTACATCTCCCATAACCAACTCTGTTATTCCCACTACTGTTGCAGCTTCTACCGTTGATCCATTAACCAACCCATCTACTTCACCAATGATTGTTGTTTCTTCTTTTCAAGCTTCTAGTGATTCTTCCATTCCCGCTACCCAAATTCCAATTTCTGATCCCTTAGTAGGTGTTTTTCAAGGCCTCACTTTGGGGGAGTATTGTCTTTATAACGTCAACACCTTCCTTACTCCTCAAGAATATGGAAGCCTCCATCAACACCCACATTACAACCAACGGGTAGGTGATAGCTTTCCCTATGGTCTACCTCATCTTCACACTAATTTGATGTATGGGGGATTTAATACTTGTTCACACGCTCCAGAACCACCTACTCAAACCCATCCATTCTCATCTGATTTCCAATACCTCACCAATCGACATTTCACCCACACATTCCTCCATCATTATGCATGGAAAGGCTTTGGTTTTGGTCTCTACGAACAGGTTCGTCACATAGTCATTCCCTGTACCACTCGGAAACACAAGGACTGCCGTGTTCTTGGATTTTTTGAGGAGCCTTCCTCTAAGAAAGCTCGTATCGATCTCATAGAGGAAGATACACCTTCACCCCCTCCTTCACCAACATCACAACCTTCACCTACGAAGTCTATGGATCCAAAATCCATTCCTCCTAACTTTTTTTTTTCTGAACACCATTTCCTTGGGACCTATGACTTATCACCATGATGGAAAATCTCCCTCTTCTCTTCCCTTATTCTACCCTAACATGATCGATGATGACATGCCTTCTATCAACGTCATTTAATGTTAGGATGGTGATTCCTTTCTCACCTATTTAGGTGTAGAGGATTCCTACATTCACCGGTCGTTACCTTCTGAAACACAAACCATGTTGAATGAATTGACCATAGAGATCAACATTCACACTGAGGATGCCCTCGCATTCTAAAGATAGACCAATCTTTAGATCCCACTGAGTAAGAAGCTTTCAATTCTTTCCTCTCGAGAATATAGCAACGCTTTCGCTTGGTCTTATGCTGATATGCCCAGTATTGACCCAAATATCATGGTCCACAATATCGTAACTATCCTTGATGCTAAAGCCATGAAAAAAAAGTTGTGAAAAATGCATCCTCGCATTTCCCTTATTTTGAAACAATAAATCCAATGCCTCCTCTTTGTTTCCTTCATTATACCCATTGATTATCCCCAATGGATATCTAACATCATTCTTGTCACCAAAGTGATAGGGGGACTCCCATATGCATGGATTTCCACAACCTTAACCTAGCTTTCCCTAAAGATGATTTTCCTCTACCTAGTATTGACCAACTAGTTGATCTCACCACCGGTCATGAGATGTTATCACTCATGGATGGTTTCTTGGGTTATAACCAAATATTACTCGCATTGGAAGATCAACACAAAACCACTTTCACCACCCTTGTGGGGACCTTATGCTATCGTGTTATGCCTTTTGGCCTTAAAAATTTGGTGCTACATACCAACGTGTTATGACCTATTTTTTTCATGACATCATGCATAACATATTGGAATATTATGTCGACGATCTTCTTGCCAAATCCAAACAGTGGGCTGAACACCTTGTAGTTCTTAAGGTTGTCTTTGACCGCCTCATCTAATATTGCGTTCGCCTTCAACCAAAGAAGTGTATATTCATTTTTATCTCGGGTAAGCTCCTTGGTTTCATTGTTTCTTTGCATGGCATTAAAGTTGATCCCAATCATCTAGTTGAAGCCTTCATTGAATTTACTTTACATGTACTGAAGAATAATTGCAAAAGCTTCAAGGATAGAAGGGAAGACAGATCAAAGGCAATACCCGCAAGAAAATCACAGTCATGCATAGCTTCTAGATCCAGTTTGGTGAGAATCAAAGGCAAAAGATTCAACCGCATGCAGAATATGGAATAAGAACAAGAGTAAGAGGGTTGCACCTTTCTTCTTATTTCTTTACCTTTTTCTTTTGTTTTCTCCGACAAAGTAATTGAGCAATCAATTAAATTATAAAACTTAAGTGATTGATTTAAAAGCCATTACTTGAAGAAGTCAATTTCTTGGAAGCATGTGGCAGACATGCAAAATAGAAGGTTCTATTTTCAGTTATAAATCATGCATGTCATGTAAAGAGGAATTCTAGGAGGAAGATTGCCAGTTGTTTCCCTTTTTATAGCTTCCGCATGCGGGAATTCATTTAAAGATTCCTATTTGTAATTGCCCTCTATACACTATAAATAGAGGAAGAGCCTACGGGTTAAAGGGAGAATTTGTAATCAGCATTCTTATGTTCCAGACTTTGAGCTGAAACCCTTTATAGCTTTCTTAAAACTAAGGAATTGAAAGGAGACAGATTTCTAGAGAACTTTGTGTCACGGTGTACTTGTTTCTTATTTATTTTTAGATCTCTACATAAACTTTATGTTATCTCAGATCTAGATCTGAAACTTTCCTTTGCTTTAAATTATGTATTTCAAGATCTATTTGTTTTGTCTATGTGCATGTGACCAACTCTACAAACTATTGGTTAGATTACACATCTTCTTTCCTTTCTTTTCGTATTTAATTATTTCCCTCTTCTGCAAATATTTCTTACAGCTGCTTACTTGCTACAAAATTGCCTGGCTATGGTTCATGAGCTACATAGTTAAAGTAAAACCAATAGATAGATATTAGGAAATATAATTGACAAAATCTTACATGGGAGCCTCACCGGTAAATGAGGGAGATTTATCTCATGACTATTTAGGTTTTCGGCTGTGCAAAAAATCTAGTCAACAAACTGTAAGTGTTAGACCTATTTTATGTAAAAAACTGCATGAAATTGTCAGAAAATTAGAGAAAACAACAAGGAATTAATTTTTGAAATTCTGAAAATTTGCAAAAAATTATTATTTTTTACACAAAACACTAGCGCAAAGACTAAACATGAAAACACAAATAGATTGCACGAAAATGTGCCTTGAAACAATAGAAACAAACTTTAAATCACACACAAATGCACCTTGAATTCTCGCTAGCGCAGATACTAGCATGCTAACGCAAGGACTAAAATGGAAACACAGATCACAAAAATGTAGACACTAACATGCTAGCGCAAGGACATCCATTCTAATGTAAACCTGCAAAAAGTTTTAAAAAGGTATGCTAACACAGATCACGGGCTACGCTAGTGTAGGGAAAGCCACATAAACGCAAATTAGCCAGTTACAACAAAAAATGGTTGATTTTTTATAACTGCTCTCAATCCAGCTCATGGAATGACCTGAAAATTGGTCAGTAGTCTCCAAACACCAAGAAAGACACAAAAATGGTATTAGTTTTGTAAAATATGATTAGAAATTTGCAGGTGTCCCATCAGGCATGCCAGAATGTCAACTAGTGAAAATACTCAATAGAGAAAGAAACACACAAAGAAATGAATGAAAACCTTCCCAAGTAGCTCCTTGTCACCTTAGATTGGATTAGACTAAAGAGTGGGGTCAAGTGACACTCTTGTTGGATCCTAGAAAAGTTGAACCTCATGATTTGTTGCTGCTCCAAAATGCTCTGAATGAAAGTATGCTAAGCTACCAACAATGCATATTGAATGATTGAATGATTGGATGATCAAATGGACATCATAACGGTATGCAAGATTAATTTTCAATGACAATTTGGTAGAATAATAGTGCAAATTTCTCAAGCTTCCAATGATGATTTGAGAGGAATAGAGCTTCTTATTTGTAGGTGAAGGAGAAGCCATGGATTGAGGAAAGTGGATTTTTTAATGAGAAATAAAGAGACTTTATTTCAAATTGGTTGGCTTTGAATTATTCTAAAGTGTATGTGCATATTTGCTTCTATGTTTTTAGGATTGTAGAACTTGATTTGAACCACCTCACCAAAGTGGGTGCTCAAGTGGCATTTCTTAGTCAACTTAAGTGAAGTGACCAATGAAGTGGAGATGAGTGGATAGTGAGGATATTTAATTTGTTTTATTTATTTAAATAGTTAATTAAATTAGTCAAAGGGGTGTGTAGTGTATAGTGAGTGTAATAGAATTAATTAATTAATTCTAGAAGTGGAATATTGGTGAATAATGGATTTCAAAATTATCTGCAACCGAGGAAAGTGCACCAAGTTGGGGGGCCAAAAGGGGGTCTTAAGTGGACGCTTTTTTCTGAAAAATAAAAAGCTTCAACTTGTATGAATTATTTGGAATAGCTACACTAAAAAATGGAAGATGTTGTAAGAACATAAATCGTAGCATTTCGAGTCTAGTTTCTAAGCTACTAAATTTTATTGAAAATGGTTAAGTTTTAAGCGGGTCAAATAACTAAAATACCAACAAGTGCTCCTATTTTTTAAAAATATAATAGAGTGACTTTCGTGCCCCCCCACCATTTTTTTAGCACCATGTAGTTTTTTTTAAAACCCTTTGGTAGAAAGCTAGTTAGGAGCATCTAGTTTGGGCCCCACATTTTTTAGATTTTTTTAGCGAGTATTTTCTTTTATGATTTTTCTTGTACATAAATTTTAAATTTTGAAAGATAACGGAGTTCGACCATGCCCCCCTAACTACCTCAAAAAATATCGAAAATTAGTTTTTTTAATATGTATAGAATTAGGCCTAGTTTGGGCCAGTATAATTTTTTTCAATTTCAATGAGAGAAAAAGCTACATGATGAAAGATAGACTTGTTTAAACTTCAAAAATTAGCTACAAAAAGGCATAGTTGGAAAATAAATAATATGGAAACCTTATATTAGTCAGAAAATTTGAAAAATTATATTTTTAGAAAGAAGAAAGTTTGTTCTACGTCATAGTCATATTTTTATTAAATGAATCAATCATTTTAATTTGATTTATGATGGTGGAAGTGGCATTTTAACATTTTTATGCAAAAACATGTTATTTGTTGTGTTTATGCAAGTTCATGCCTCCTGCTTGGGGATCCAAACTAGTTCCAAGCCTTGAGGAATGCCTTGGAAAAAGGGGAATAACATAACATGTATGCATAATAACATGTACACGTTATGTTCTTTACATATATTATGGGCCCCCAACATCCTTTTCACCTCTTTCATGGGATTTTTGCCCTCTTTCTATCTGGTCTGCAGATTCATGTACATTCTTCTCGAATTTTGAGTAGTCCATCTTGTCCCCTATCCCACTATATATATTTTTGCAATCATGGGTGAAAAAAGACGACGTAAAGACAAGAAGAAAGTCGAGAACAAGACACTAGAGCAATTGGAAGAATTGAGAATAAAGAAAGTGATGAGGATGCTAAAACTTTGTGTAGGGCAAGGTACATCTTCTATATCAAATGTACCTAATGTTAGAAAATGAGGATGAAATACATTATGAAAATGTAGAGAATAATGATAAATGAAGAAAGTAACATTGCTAATGAATCTTCACCTCTAAGAACACCTCCTTCCATTTTGTGAAGAAAACCAATTCACTTAATTGAAATTGATGAAAACATTATAAAACCAATGCCTAACAAAATGTTTGAAAGAAATGCGAGAAGAAATCTAGAAGAATTTGGCATAATTAACTTGAGAATTTAAATGACACAAAAAGATGTCAATTATTTTTTACATTGATGAAATTAATTAAGATGAGACATACAATGAAGACCTTGGGGTTAAGAACAACTAATGTTGTTGATCGAAATGCGTCAATTGTTAAAAATATACATAAAGCATACCAAATTGTAGGTGTCAACAGACACACCAAAGATAGTAATGTTACATGGCGTGCACTTACTAATTGTATAGTAAGTGATAAACAGATTAATAATCGCTTGATTAGAAAAACAAGCAGAGCTTTGAAGCTAAACAGAAAAACACTAACGAAAACAATAGGGAGGCGCAAAAGCCTTGAGTCAGTCAATACCACTAACTATTGGGCATTCTCTAACAGAATCCCACGGAAAGAAAAACATGCGTTTGATATTCTAAAAGACTTACTTGTAAAGTATTGGATTGAGAACACAGGGGTGTCATCGTATAGAAGAGATATAGTAAAAAGAAGAATATGTTCTCGTAGTCGTGAATCGTGTGCAAAACATTTTTTGGATATGAATCAATCACAATTGTTCTCTAAGTTTAAGAATGAAAATTCAAAAATTAACATTAGTCAAAGATTTTTTGAAATGGACAAACCCTTTTATGTGAAAATCAATCACTCACGTACCACTTGTTGTTGCAGAAATCATGTTGAATTTTTAATGCATTATGATGTTTTTTTGTCAAATACGTTGTGTTTTGCATACTAACATCATGTTGTAGGAGTGTGGATTAAATGTCCCACCAAAATTTGTAAGGTAATTTATTCCTACGATACTTTGTGAAAAATCAACTGAACAATTTTTTTATAACAAAGTATGTTTAGATGGAATGTGCAACGTATGTGGTGGCTTGCCAAAATTGAAAAGTCAGTATCCAGAGGAGAATACATATTCAATATGAAAATAATTAGTTGGCTTCATCAAATATAAATCAGTGGCATATCAATTAAAATATGGAAAATAATGTAAGAGGTGTGAGCTCGTTAGAGAGTAATTACTGTATCGTAATATATGGTCAAATTTAGAGAAGAAATTATTTATGAGTATGCAAGGCACACACATAGAACTTGATGGTTGGATGAAGAATTCAAGTTAAGAAAAAACATTCCCACTCAGCTATATTGTTCGGTAGTTGACTTCAGAGAATTACACATTGCGACCTTAAATGGAGGTTTTGTCTCAATACTATAACTCAGTGCAAGTTGTTGTTTTTGTGCATATAACATTCATGCACTCTCCAGAAAGCACTGAGCAAAATCAAAAAATATTAAAAGAGTATCATTTCTACATTAGTAATGATCAGACACATTCTACAAAATATGTGCAAGGGTGTTTCCAGGTGTTTTATGCGAACTTGAATGAGAAGAATATTTTCTTCAATCAACATTACATTTGGCCAGAAAACTGCACATCACATTTCAAGAATACATGAATGTTTTATTCAAAACAGATGAACAAAGAAACAAGTGTAAAACATATCTATATTTTTACTAAAGCGGGACATGGGAAATTAGAGCATGATGGTGCAAGAGCATGTGTGAAAAGAACACTTACAAGAGAAGAGTTAAAGTTCAAGGATGTGCTCAATTTACAGGTGCAAAAATATTTTTGATTGGTGTGTCAAGAACATGGGCCATGAATCTCAAGAGAGTTCAATGGTTCATAGATATTTTTGGTTGATAGAGGAACAACATTTGGCAAACTATGAATACCGTATTACAGTTCCATGATCAAGTGATATGCACTCATTTCATAGTTCAGAGGCAAGTTATTGGACTATTTATACTAGGTGCATGACATGTTTTTATATATCATGCATTGATTTTTCATGGAATGAGTGTGAGTCACAGTAGTGGGTGGACGAATGGACTTGCAGACCTATAATTCCACTCAACACATCAAGTTCCATGAGCATTACAACTTGTAGTGTCTTTACATCATATGACAACATCACCTAACTTTGACCAAGTCTCTGATTTAGTGCAACAAAGTACATATGTATGTCATGTTTTAGATTTATAAATTATTAAATGATAAAATCTTAATGTATTTTAAATTTGACTTGAGTTTTAGTTTGTGATGTAGGGCACGTTTTTGTAGTTATTGCGACAAAATTTAACAAAGAGGGAACAAACTACTTCTTGTCTCATTGTGTAGAGGGAAAAAAATTGAATTCGCAGTCATTGATGGTGAAGGCTAAAACATTTTGGATACGGGAGCGGGAGCGAGGTATCCGATACGCGGAAATGGCAAAAATTTTTGACCCCAGATACGGCGTAGGATATGGCAGACAAAAACTATATAAAAATTAAAAAATATATAAATTTCAGCCTTCTAAATAGGAATTTAATTATTAACCACATATTATGCATATGAAAGACAAGTTATAAGCTAAATAAGTGAATAACCACAACAAACAAGCTAGGATACCGATAAAACTTAGAAACTTAAAAGCTTAAAAGTTAAATTAAAATTTAAAATACTTAAATCGAACACAATGTGAATGTCATGAATCTCATGATATATTAAATTCAATCATAGATCAATATTCAAAGTTCAAACTATCTTTCATTGTCAATATTCATCATATTCCTCTTCATCAAGAGGATCAAAACCAGCTACATCATCATCATTATGTGGTTCATTAGAACCACATGGGCTCGAACCACTCGCACTAGGGCCACTGGCAGTTACACCCCCTTGTGCATGTAGGTCTCATGGTGCTAGTGCCACATAACTCCCCTCATCATCATATGCACCATGGTGGGAAATGGAAGCATCCAAGTCAACTATCTCTGGATCAATGTCTCAATGTCTTGTTGACCCTTCCTTGTACTCCGACTGCTTGTGGGATAAAAGGCACAAGTTGGAATGTATGTATACCAAATCTTCATTTCTTTTAGCCCTCAACCTATTGCATTTCTGTGAGTGGATGAAACTATATGTACTCCAGTTACGCTCAGAGGAATATGAACTTGCAACCTATTAAGGCAACCCAAACTTCAAAGTCAATGCAAAGTTCAACTTCAAACTTAAACACTCAAACTTAAATTTTAAAAAACTAAAAGAAAAGAGAATAAAAAAATTTAAAAGTTACCTGTGCCAAGACCTTGATTGCAAGAGGTTGCAAGTAAACCGATGAAGTACCATGGAGGTACCACCACATATGAGCATCCATCTTGTATTTGCTCCGAAGAGCGAGAAGGCTATGACCCATTTTTGCTATGAAACTGCCAAACTCTACCATAACCTGGTCTTGGGCCTTAGGATCAGGGAAGAGCCTAGCCAATGATGCCATATATCCCTCACTGATTTCCACATACCTGTATGGTGCTACCCTCCCTGGAAAGGAAAGGATCTCTGTGCTATAAAATCTAGGAGTCAATGCAAAAGCCAATAGATGTAATGGGGTGGTCATTTTGTTCCACCGCTCAATGAGGATTGACTTCACTTGTTTGAAAAATATTTCCTCGGGATCTTGTTCTTTTGCATTTATGACGGCTTTTATCTTCTCAATCATTGAGTCGATGCCGTCATATATCTCTCCTAGACATGGCTGATCCGTGTCAGTAAACCAGATCATGCTCATAATGGGCTCCGTAAAACTCAACAGATAATTCACTCTATCCCACCAAGGGTCCTCTAAGATCAGGGTCTTCACTTTTTGAGCCCGTTGAGTGTTTGATTGCCTCCATATAGACCAAAGATTGGATGTTACCATCCTCATGAGTGCCTCTCTCACCTTCACTATTCGCCTTTAGATCGATTGTGTGTGATGCAAACCGAGTCTCAGCAACCTAATAAGAATGAGGAACAAAAATTAAAAATAAAATTGAAAGCTAAAAGAATACTAAATTTTTTTTATTTAAATTTTAAATTAAAAAGAAAGACAGAAAGCATTTCTTTACAATCAACCGCTTTCAAAAACATTGCCTCCTTAGGGCATACTGCAATCACATTGATTAAAGGGTAGTTTCTTGTATCTTTCCATCCATTAGAAATAATGGACACACATGTTTTGGTCCATGAGTCCCTAATTGGTTGCAAGGAGGTTTCCACATATTTTTTTGTTTATCCAAAAGGGTGGTGCAGATATTCTCATATCCTGGTGATTTATACCTTTTGGTTCCTCATTAATGGCTTTCACCATCTCATGCCAATAAGGTGATCTCACAACATTAAAAGAAATCCCATTAGCATATACACACCTTGCAATGCATTCATCTGCAATCTCCCTGTTCTCATTCTGAAAGGCCTTTTCCAATGGCCCTTTTGTCTTACTTTTCTTTCGTGCAAGGGAAACATCCTCATTTGTGGAGATAGGAGCCACAAATGGATGTGGCATGGCCACAATTGGGGATCCACTAGGTGATGGAGCAACTGGAGGCCTTGCTGAACGAGATGAACCTCCTCTTTTGGCCAATGGATGACCCACTCTTGTAGCCACATTTACCTCTGCATCTTCCTTTTCTTTGATATATTCCAAACTTTTGCTTTTGGCACCCCAACAATAGCACAACGAGAGAACCGAATGGATATGGAGAAAACCGAGACAAAAATTTATAGAGGGTCCCAACATGGAGGTGTGGGATTAGACGAGACCTCTCCAAGTGCCACGGAGACCGAGATATAACATGTCGAAGTTATAGCCTTTTTTGGTCTCAGGGCTCTTAAGCGATTACGCCCGGACGAAGTATCCTGAAAGCACCAAGAGCGTTGGCATCCAAAATGATGCCTCCCCTAATGTTTACCTAGCTACCCAAACATTTTAGCGTAGTAATTTTAGTGCCATGAGATTGCATTTGCAAAATATAGCATCAGACAACCTTACACTGACTCAAAGTACAATATTTTGTATTGTTGCAAACAATAGCACAACGAGAGAAACAAATCGAGATGGAGTAAACTATGATACAATTTTGTAGAGGGAGCCTATGTGGAGGTGTAAGATCAAATGAGACCTCTCCAGCGGCCACAGAGACTGAGATATCAAATGTAAAATTTATAGCATTTTTGGTCTAAGAGCTCTTAAGGGACTACGCCCGGACGAAGTAGCCCAAAAGCACCGAGAGCGTTTGGCTCTGAAAAAAATCCTCCCTTAGCATTTACCTAGCCATCCGGATGTGTTGGCATAGCCAATTCGGTGCCATGAGCTTCCATTTATAAAATAATACATTGGACAACCTTACACTGACTCAAACTGTAGTATTTCGCGGTTACAAACAATAGCACAACGAGAGAACCAAATTCATACGGAGAAAACCAAGATATAATTTTGTAGAGGGTCTTGATGCGGAAGTATAAGATCTAACAAGACCTTTCTAGGTTCCATGGAGCCCGATAAATCACCTGATGAAGTTATAACCTTTTTTGGACTCATGGCTCTTAAGGGACTACGCCTAGACGAAGTAGCCCGGAAGCACTGGGAGCGTTGGCCTCAAAAAAACACCTCCACTAGAATTTACCTGGTCACCCAGATATGTTGGCGTAGTCGGTTTGGTTCCAATAGCTTCCGTTTGCAAAATATTTTGTTGGACAACCTTATATTGACTCAAACTGCACTATTTGGCACGGTTGCAAACAATAGGACAACGAGATAAAAAATTGAGATGGAGAAAATGATATAGACTTTCGTAGAGGGTACCCACGTGGAGGTGTAGGATCTCATAAGACCTCTCCAAGTGCCACAGAGTCCGAGAATTCACCCAGTGAATTTATATCCTTTTTTGGACTTAGAGCTCTTAAAGGACTACCCCCGAACGAAGTAGCCCAGAAGCACCAGGAGCGTTGGCCTCTGAAATGACACCTCCCCTAGCATTTACCTATCCACCCTGACGTGTTGGAACTGTCGAATCGGTGCCATGAGATTCGTTTGGAGTATTTTACACGGTTGCAAAGAATATCACTCGATGAAGTTATATCCCTCAACTTTGTCCTTTCTCTCTCCATCGCACTCAACTTCGCCATTCTTCCTCTACGTCCACACACACTACTCACAATATAAATATAAGATATGTCTTTACAACATAAAATCTGGAATAAGATCTATTAACAAATGCAAAAAGGACAATGACCGTGCAATATTACCAACAAAGGATTTATTTTGGTATTATGGTTGGATAAGGGTCGACTCTCGAGGATCATATTCATATTCGGTGTATCGCCATCAAATAGGTCAGCTCCCTTGTCAAATTAGTTATTCAGTATGACGTGGAAGATGAGCAAATCAAATGAAAGCTGAAGAATTAGATTTCATGGGTAATTAGTACTAAAAATCAACAAGACTAATATGGCTTCCGACTTCCTCTCAACGTAATCACTGTACCTTGAAAATTAAAACTTTGGCATTGCTACTTAGTAACAAGAACTCGTAACTTCCATACTACTCATACCTAGAACCATCATTGAGTTTGCTTGTACAAAATAAGCATAGCAACTGGGGAATGGCTAAGAACACACATGGGTTATCAATCACCTAGTAGATCTTTCTTGTTTAGTTTTGAATGGGATTCATATGGCCTACGGCTTAGTGACCTTCCATTCATTGATAATTCCTTGCTACGCCCTTAATCATATATCTTACATTGGACGTGTATAGCTGACTTGTGGCTATCATAACTTCTCATCATAATGTATCTCTTTCATTTATGTCATATTATCATTAGTGGGTTGGCCTCGGTGATGGCCATAGTGTTAGGAAATAAGGGATAAGATATGCACAATAATCCCTCAAAGAATCACAATAGTAGAAACTAATATGCAGAAAATATTACAGATCTCAAATTAAAGTGTAGAATAAAATAACACAACAGAAAGAGACAATATTTAACATGGTTCACCCAATTTGGGCTACGTCCACCAAGAATCACTTGCTCATATTTTATTACAAGCCACCGCTCTCTCAATACAATACCCAGATCTATTTGGAGCTATGCTCAACAAACTCTACAGAATTCACACCCGAATTCAAAACACATATGCAATGTTACATTATTCTACCATATGCATAAAACCATACAAGTAGACAACTGCTTAAGCAGTTTTACAAAACCATGGGTATTAAAACCATGGGAAAAAACCATCCCATAAACCTATGGGTCGAAATCCCTCCCATATAAGAAAAGCACGTTTCCCAGGACAACTATGGAAAGTGCACAGTACTCTTAGTGTACATTTTTCAACACTTTCACACATGAAAATAGGCTCCACAACCTAACACATAGCATAGGAATAGTATAAATAGGGGTTAGTGGGTAGTATTTGAGGATAATATTGAGTATTTGAGTCTTATTGTATGGTTTGGAGGTTGCCTCGTCGAAGTGGCTAAGTTTTTACACTTGTATATTGAGATGATTTATCTGCAATCTTGTGTTCTTTGGTGTTCTATTACTATTAATATTCATATTTATACAAGTATTTCCATTACAAGTGGTATCAGATCTTGAACTCAGCTAGCGCTGCGTTAAACCCTAATTGTGAAGGTTTAGCTATATCTCAAAATTGGTAGTGAAGTTTTTTTGAATTTTTTTATTGGTGTGGCAAAATAAGGCATGCAAGAGCCTCTCCAAATTTCAAGCATTTTTGGCTTGTTTTGCAAAAGCTATAATGGTTTTATGTTTTTTTATAATTTGTCTCCCTAGGGTGCAATTTGTCAATTTTTCCAAGTTCTTTACATTTCCAAAAATAGGATTAAAAATTACTTTGAGTTTGTTCTTAGAGTTTTTTCATATTTGGTTGAATTCCTATTGAAATCCCAAACCCTAAATTTTTACCTTGATCCCTAAATCCTACCATTTTGGGGCATCATGGTGGGGCCTTCCACAAGAGACAAAAAGAATCCCATCACTCTGGGTAAAACCCTTGAAAATGATGATATAATAGTTGAGGAGTTAGAGTCAAAATGGGTAACTACAGAGTCCTCAGGATTAGGGTTTACCTCAACGGATCATAAGGAAAGCCAACTTGAGTTTAAGCTACGAAACCTCGAGGTTAGAGTGGCCAGAAAAACAGATGTTGAATAGATTGGACAACGATTGGAGGATTTCATTCACCAATTTAGTTCCAATATAATGGGTCATCATATCCTTCCTAATCAGCCACAACTCAATCACACTCATATCAACTAGGGTGGATCTTCGAACATGCCCAATCCAAATACAAACACTCTGTTGATTCGTAACATGATTCCAAAAGTGAAAATGCATAAGTTCAATGGAAAAGATCCACTCAATTGGATTAACTAGATGGATGATTTCTTCGATCTTCACCAGATTCCATCATGAAAAAAGGTTACCATGACATCCTTGTATCTCTAAATTGACCAATTCATTCGGTACCAATGGTTATGTGCTCAAAGTAAAAAGTGTGGTCTTAATATTACATGGACAGTCTTTACCGAAGAGTTACAATTGCACTATAGTTATATTGTGCCAGAGAATTATTTCAGTTAATTAACAAAGCTAAGACAAATAGGAATAGTCAAGGGTTGCATTCATCAATTCCAAAACCTTTCCTTAAGGGTGGAAAATATTATCAAGAGAATCTCAATGACTTATTTCTTGGGGTCTTGCTGAACACACACGCAACCGATGTGCGTATGTTTAATCCTCATAAGGTTTTAGATTCCATTATCATGGCATGTAGGGTAGAGGAAAAAGTTCTTTCCAGTAGGAACAAAATTGTCAGTAATATCAAAGATCATAGCACCTTTCCATCATCATTCCCTCGGCCAGTTAGACTGACACCTCAACAAATTGAAGAAAAGAGAGCCAAAAGGTTATGTTTTAATTGTGACAACGAATTTGGACGAGGACATAAGAGTGCTGAAAATATTTTTTTATATTGAGGAGCCTAACAAAGAAGAAAAAAATGAAGAAGATGAAGAGGTAGAGCCAGAGGAGGAATTAGGAGATCCCCAGCCAACGATATCATGTCATGCAATTTCAAGTATTAACACTCCTCAAACCCTCAAAGTAGTTGGATTCTTAAAAAATCGATGGTAATCTGTTGGTGCAAAATCACAACACCCCTGGACGCTTATCAGATTTCTATGTTGATCGTTCAAAACATCCAGTGTGATTGCACAACATGGAGCTTTTCCCAAGTGTGGGACCTGCGAAATCGGAAAAGCTCTCCGGATGAAGGCCGGCTCCTATTCCTCTGTTCAGATGCACCAATAAAATGCAGAGGTTTTACCACAACCTAATCTAATTTGCCAAGGAGACAGGGTAGAGAATGCATAAAAATAAAACCTAAACTACGGAGGTGATGCACCGAGGAATGTTAAACACTCGTTTTGCAAATTAAACACAGACCACATAGATGCAATACAAACACCATGCACAGGTAACCAAACTACAATGAGAGATCAAAATAACAACAATGAATACATGAGAGGGTTTAGAATCAATCACAGACATATATATATTGCTCAAGGGTCGATACAGTACATTGCAGTGGCCAAGAGGCAAAAACGGCATTACAATCCATATGGGAGGTTTGAAGGCTCCACAAATTCTCTTGCAAGCAGGAGAGAAGGGAGGATGCAAAACGAAAATGTCCAACATTTTTTAAAGAGCCTCTCCCGGCCATTTATATGAAGAAAATGAGGGAGAAGAGAAGAATTCGGAGCTTCCCCAACCACCTCCAAAACTGCACCTAACTTCCACAAACCATGGCGGTAGGTAAAAAACTCAACAACCTCGAAACATGGCGAACTGTCCATTTCCGCGTCGGGATTTTCCACTGTCGGGTTCGGGGTTCCCTTGTGCATTTGCATCGGGCTTGGAGGATGGCTCGACATGCTTTCGATCCGTGTTTTCCCGACGTGTTTTCTCGCCATGTTTTTCCGCCTCCGAGACCCAATTTCCTTTGTGTCGGGTTTTCCAACCCTTCCGACATGTCTTTGATGTCGGGTTCATCCGCCCCTCCGACATGCTTTCTTTTGTGTTGGGTTTTCCAACCCCGCCGACATGCTTCTGCGCCATGTTTCTCCGCCTCCGAGACCCGATTTGCTTTGTGTTTATCTATATTTACCCGGGGTAAATATATACAACAATTTGGCGACTCAACGGGATTACCCGCTTGCTAGGTAGAAGATCGTGGCCTTTTAGCAATCCATTGGGCATGGAGTCATAAGCAAAGCCTCGAAAATTGATCTCGAACTTTGAAAAATCCCTTCGAGTGACTTGAAACCCATTGAACTTAGAGTTGACCTCACCGAAATGCCATTGAAATGAATCGTGCCAGAGCAAAACCAGCAACACACAAAAACGATGTATAGAACTGAAAATCATACATGTTCCAATGGAACATGCAGAGTGTGCACAAGCACTTTTTCGCTAAAAGAAAACCTACCTACTCTACTCTAACTAGAAGCAAAGGCAAGCTAAACAAACCCCGCAATCAAGTTGTGCAAAATAGCTTCCTTTCTTCAAAATCAGCAGCCATGCAATTGATTTGGAGGTGATCATGGCTGTTAGGATGAGTGGGAAATCAACAGAAGTGGTCTTCCACCCAAATCATCAAGGTGTCAACTGAAAAAAATCCGATACCTCTTTTAGTTGCTCGCATTTGGATTCAAGAGGTACGGACAACTGATCCTCGTACTTTCAGAACTCATCCTCATGCTCAAGCAAGCATGACTGGTTGTGGCTTCTCCTTTGGCTCCAATGAAGCCAAATACCTGATTGGGCAAGGTATGGTCCGTTTGATATGCCCATAGCTCTGATTTTCAACTCCAAAAATGGAGTCTTCTTGTAGACCCTCTTGAATGGATGATGTGGAAGAAATGGTGGAATGCTTCGTCCTTTCTCTTCCTCCACGAAGAACATGGAAGATTTAAATCTTCCAATCTTGATTCCAAAGAGCTGCTATAAGATGCAAAGCACGCAAATGAACGCTCTCCTCCATGACGAGTAGGCTCGGTGTTTGGGATGTGGATGATGAAAGAGAGAATGGTGGAAACTCAATCGGCTCCTCTCCATCAAAAGCAGCAATTCCTCCAAATCGGCATGATAAACCGCCTCATTGCTGTCCTCACGCCGTGTTCAACTTCACCCATGGCGTTCTCTTGATCTGTAACTTGATCACCATGGTTTTCTTCACTCTCCAACATTGAGTTTGAGAGATCAAACTCCTCTTCAATACTATAACTTGGGAGAGGTGAAGTAGAAAGAAGAACTGAAGGTTCTCCGTAGCCCGCTTTGTGCTCAAAGCCTTTGGATCTCGCACTTTTCTCCCCACAAACTAGAATGTGCTCCTCTTATGCTGCCACAAAGTTAGTCCCGACCACCATTTGTTCAACGTTAGCCTCTTTTGTAGGTTTAACCATCAAGGGATCTTTGTCATCCTAAATTTGGTAGCCCAAAACCTCAAGTTGTCTGCTGTCATTTATTTTTGTTGGGCTCCTCTTCTTTCTCGTCCGATGACTTATTTTTGCAATTTCTTCGTCCCCACATGAAATTGGGAATGCAAGAGGAGGGATGGGTTGAAACTCAACTGATTTTACAATTTTTTGTGGTGGTGGAGGCAGTGAAACCTCTTGTTTCTTTGGAGGAGGGGGTATTTCTGTTAGCTCTTGTGGAGGGGATGACTGTTTGGAAGGGAAAAGGAAAGAAGAATCGAGATGAGGTGGAAGACTAGGGGGTGGAGAAATGGATTCAACACTTGGGACAGCAGATGGAGAGTTTGAAACTTGACACTGCTGAAATGGGACAGATTGGGAAAGAGGAAACAGAAAGGCATGAGATGGTGTGCTTACCCGTTGACAAGGTTGCTGAATACTCCTCTCATACACCTCTATTCCTTCGATCCACTTTGCAAGCAAAGGCAGCGTTGTAATCATGAAGTCAAGTTTCTCCTGAGGGCTGTAATGCCTTGGAAAAGGTCCCACCCATGGACAGGGTGCTCCACAACCGATTCCAAAAGCTTTCATTTGTGCTTGAGCCCTGGACTGCACCATCCCCTCCTCCATTTTTTGGATTTTCTCCAGCAGACCAGCATCTTGCATCTGATGGTCCTCGTTATATGCATACTCTTGCTCACTGGAAAGCTCCATTGCCAAACTGACTTTGGCACTGCTGTTCATATGAGTATGCATGCTGATCTGGAGGATTTGTAAAACGTGTTGGAGGTGGGAAACTTTGCTGTTGTTGGAAATGTGAATTCCATGATGGAAATGAAGTCATGGTTGCACAACTTCATGGAATGGAAAAGAATGAAAGAGATGGAAAGAAAGATGGATGGAAATGAATGGAAACGGGTCTGCAACTCAGAGAAATGGGTTACTGATCAGATGGAGTCGCCAGATGTGCTTTTGAATATGCCTCTAAAAGGCTGGATTTTGCCAAGTTACACACCAAACCTGGCAATGTTGAAATAGAGATTAAAAATTTGAAGGACCCGGAGGATGTAGTCTTCAATTCGGAACTCATGTCATGTTGTGCAGCTGCGGATCCCCGAAAGGTACAGGCGGAACTCAGGTCATGCAATGCAACTCACAAAACCGAAACTACCATGTGTCGGAACTTGGAACATGTCCGACACCCTGGAAAACCCGAAAAGACTACTGTCGGGAATAGGACCATGCAATGCATCCCCCAAAACCCGAAATGACTGTTGGTCTGCTTTGATGTTCTCGGACCCCGAAAACCCGAAATCCAAAAAAACACATGAAATTTTGAAAATCAAAATATCAAAAAACCAAAGATACCCTTTTGAAGATTACCCTCAGATCTACCAACCGGTGAAATTTTGGCCTGTTTTGAGCAATTTAAGCCCTTGAAAAATGATTTCGGAGTTCAGCCTGGAAGGAGCAAAAATCCAAAATTTTAAAACTGCAATTTCTTAGTCCAAATTTCACGAAAACTCCTTCAAATTTTGGTGGAATGACCTCTTGGTCCCACCGGGCGTAGCAAAATCTGCAGTGCAAAATCACAAAGCACCCGGACGCTTATCGATTTCTAGGTTGATCGCTCAAAACATCCAATGTGATTTCACAACATGGAGCTTTTTCCAAGTGTGGGACCTTGCGAAATCGGAAGGTTCTCCAGGATGAAGGCCGGCTCCTATTCCTCTCGCTCGATGCACCAATAAAATGCAGAGAGGTTTTACCACAACCTAATCTAATTTTCCAAGGAGACAGGGTAGAGAATGCATAAAAATAAAACCTAAACTACGGAGGTGATGCACCGAGGAATGTTAAACACAGATTGCAAATTAAACACGTACCATATAGATGCAATACAAACACCATGCACAGTAACCAAACCGCAATGAGAGATCAAAATAACAACAATGAATACATGAGAGGGTTTAGAATCAATCACAGACATATATATACATTGCTCAAGGGTCGATACAAGATATCATTAACGGGGCAAGAGGCAAAAACGGCATTACAATCCATATGGGAGGTTTCAAGGCTCCACAAATTCTCTCTGCAAAGGAGAGAAGGGAGGATGCAAAGAGAAAATGTCCAACATTTTTAAAGAGCCTCCAGGATATTTATATGAAGAAAATGAGGGAGAAGAGAAGAATTCGGAGCTTCCCCAACCACCTCCAAAACTGCACCTAACTTCCACAAACCATGGCGGTAGGTAAAAACTCAACAAACTCGAAACATGGTGAACTGTCCATTTCCGCGTCGGGATTTTCCGCCTGTCGGGTTTGGGGTTCCCTTGTGCATTTGCATCGGGTTTGGAGGATGGCTTGACATGCTTTCGATCCGTGTTTTCCCGACGTGTTTTCCAGCCATGTTTTTCCGCCTCCAAGACCCGATTTCCTTTGTGTCAGGTTTTCCAACCCTTCCGACATGTCTTTGATGTCGGGTTCATCCACCCTCCGACATGCTTCTGCGCCATGTTTCTCCGCCTCCGAGACCTGATTTGCTTTGTGTCGGGTTTTCCAACCCTTCCGACATGTCTTTGATGTTGGGTTCATCCGCCCCTCCGACATGCTTTCTTTTGTGTCGGGTTTTCCAACCCCTCCGACATGCTTCTGCGCCATGTTTCTTCGCCTCTGAGACCCGATTTGCTTTGTGTCGATCTATATTTACCTGGGGGGTAAATATATACAATGATAAGAATTGTTGATTGATTATGGAAGTACTCACAACTTCATCAATCATAAGTTGGCGGTATGTTTGAACAACTTTGTGTATCCAACTCCAGAATGTCAAGTAATGATCGCGATGGGAAAACTGTTAGTTGTTCAAGAAAATTCCATAACATTAATCTCACCATGGGAGATTACTTGCTAACTAGCAATATGTATGCCATCACCATGGGAGGAGAAGACATTGTCTTAGGAGTTTAGTGGATTACCACCTTGGAAACCATTGAAATGAATTTCCAAGAGTTGTTCATGTGATTTCAATTATAAGGGAAGACTTTTAAAATAAAAGGATTAAGAGCAAAGTACCCATAGTTACTCGAGTTCTCATAAAATGCAAAAATTGCTTAGAAAAGGTGCAGAGGGGTTTGTGGCACAACTATTTTCATTGGAAGCACATCATTCAAATACATTTATACCCTCAGATATGCAAGAAATTATAGGTGAGAACTCAATGGTGTTTCGAGAAATGCCAAAGGGTTTACCTCCAAAAAGAGACCACGATCATGCCATCCAACCTAGTACCTGTGGTGCCAACCACCCAACATCGACCTTATAGGTACCCCGTATGCAAAAGAGTGAGATTGAGAAGATAGTACAAGAGATGTTAGAAGCATGACTTATTCGTCATAGTCAGATTGCTTAATATTCTCCTAAAGTGATGGTACGAGAAAAAAATGACAATTGGCGCATGTGTCCAGATTATAGGGAACTCAATAAGTACATAATTAAAGATAAGTTTCCTATTCCTTCAATTGATGCTTTGCTAGATGATTTACATGGTGTTGTTTACTTTACAAAACTTGATCTTTGTTCTGGATATCATCAGATTAGAATAAGGGATGAAGATATTCATAAAAAAACCTTCAGGACACATGAAGGACACTATGAGTTCTTGGTAATGCCTTTTGGAATAACAAATGCCCCCTCTACATTTCAAAGCTTGATGAATTCTATCTTTAACCCATTTCTGCAGAAGTTTGTTTTGGTGTTCTATGATGATATATTAATCTATAGTAAACCATGGGAGGGAACACCTGCATCATGTAAATAAGGTGTTGGAAACTCTTGAACAACATCAACTTTATGCAAATCCTTCTAAGTGTTATTTTGGTGTCAAGGAAGTTGAATATTTGGGTCATATTGTCTCTTATGAAGGTGTTAAATTGGATCATAACAAGATAAAAGCCATTCTTGAATGGAAGATTTCCAAAACCCTAAAAAATCTCCAAGGATTTTTGGGGCTTCCAGGTTATTATCATAGATTTGTAATGAATTATGGCAGCATTGCAATACCACTCATAGCTTTACTAAAAAAGGAGTCTTACCATTAGGATGAGGAAGCTACTGCGACATTTGAGAAGTTGAAGGAGGCCATGTGCGCTAGTCTGGTTCTAACCACCCAAAATTTTTCCAAAACATTCATTATTGAATGTGATGCTTCAGGGTATGGTATGAGGGCAGTACTCATGCAATAAGGTCAACCCATTACCTTTGAGAGCCACCAGTTCAAAGGTAAGAATATATCTAAACCATTTTATGAGAAGGAAATGCTAGCCATACTTCATGTAGTGAAGCAATGGAGACCATATTTAACGGGTAAACATTTCAAAGTAAAGATAGATCATGATAGTTTTAAATACTTCTCAGAGAAACGTTTATCATATGAAGAACAACAAAAATGGGTCTAAAAAATGTTGGGGTATGATTTTGAGATAATATACAAGAAAGGGAAAGAAAATGTAGTTGCTGATGATTTATCTTGGAAGGATGAATCAACTAAGGCATTGTTGTGTGTCATATCTATATTACAGGAGGATTGGATAGAGGATGCAAGGTCTGAATGGAAAAATGACCCAGGTACACAAAAGCTCATTTAATCTCGACAAGATCCAAGCATGTCAGAAAAAATTGTATGGAAAGGAGATGTTTTATGGTATAAAGATAAATTATACTTATGTATGAATTCAACCCTTAAAAATAGGGTTCTATCTGAGCTCCATCCTTCTCCAGTAGGGAGGCATTATGGGTTCTTGAAGACTTATCATCGAATCAAGCAAGATTTCTTCTGGGAAGGGCTAAAATGGGATGTCCAATTTTTTTGGGCATAATGCATGGTTTATCAAAAAAATAAGGGTGAAAAAATAATTCCCCTGTATTTTACAACCACTATCTATTCCTAGGCATAGTGAGAAGAGGTGTCAATGGAATTCATCACAAGATTGCCTAAATCAAAAGGTAAAAATGTATTCATGGTGGTAGTGGACAAAATCATAAAATATGCCCATTTTTATGCCTTGTCACATCCATTTTTCATGTCATGAGTACAAGAAGCAACAACCTTCAGTGGATATAGTTTAGAAGCTACATGGGATACCGAAGATTATAGTAAGTGATCGAGACCTTATCTTTACTAGTAATTTTTGGATTGAATTGTTCTCATGCTTGGGCACACAACTAGCTCATAGTTCCTCTTATCATCCCACTCCGATGGGCAAACAAAGGTGGTAA
Source organism: Taxus wallichiana var. yunnanensis (assembly GCA_018340775.1). NCBI lineage: Eukaryota > Viridiplantae > Streptophyta > Pinopsida > Cupressales > Taxaceae > Taxus > Taxus wallichiana. Next base: position 3,893,852 of record CM031235.1, on the reverse strand, counting down.
ACAAGTGCTTGGAGGGATATATTTGTTGTTTTACCTCGATAAGCAAGTGAGTCGGGTCCAATGGTTAATTCCGGTAGAATGGTGGTATAACACATCCTTTCATACTTCATCTAAAATTTCTCCTTTCTTGGCATTATATGGGTACCATCCACCATCCATCACCTCATTTTTGAGAGTCTAACCAAGGGTTCAAGCAATGGAAGAACATATTCAACACCAACAAGAGGTGTTTTCTAGTCTCTGGGAGAATTTGGTCATGGCACAAAACCGCATGAAGCAACAGGCAGACCGACATCGTAGTGAAAGACATTTTGAATTTGGTGATTGGGTTTTTGTGCATTTACAACCCTATAAGCAAATGTTCTTGAAAGAACAGAGTAAGGATAACAAGCTTTCACCTCAGTATTATGGCCCTTATCAAGTGTTATAGAAGATTGACATGTGTATGATACAAACTAGAACTTCCTCTGACCACTCGAATTCATCAAGTCTTCCATGTATCTTTTCTGAAGAAGGTAATTGGACAATCGGTATTAGCCTGCATAATGTTACTAAAGCTTGATAAAGAGGGAAAAATCAACCTGGAACCAAAATGCATCCTTCAGACATACATTAAGCGATTGAGGACAAGGGTCATCACTGAGTATTTGATCAAGTGGAAAAATATAGACAATGAAGACACAACTTGGGAGGATGCAAACTTCCTACAGCAACATCCAAATCTTTTGAACATTAGGGACAATGTTGCTTTGAAGGGGAGGGACATGCTACGCCCTTAATCATATATCTTAAATTGGATGTTTATAGCTGATTTGTGGCTATCATAACTTATTATCATGATGTATATCTTTCATATATGTTATATTATCATTAGTGGGTCGGCCTTGGTGATGGCCATAACATATGAATAGTATAAATAGGGGTTAGTAGGTAGTATTTGAGGATCATATTGATCATTTGAGTCTTATTGTATAGTTTTGAGGTTGCCCCCTCGAAGTGGCTAAGTTGTTCTACTTGCATATTGAGATCATTTATCTGCAATCTTGTGTTCTTTGGTGTTCTATTACTGCTAATAATCAGATTTAGACAAGTAATTCCATTACATTCCTCCTATGATAAACCCATGGATGATTTCAAAAGTTCCTTAAAAAAGATATGGGTATTCATCAAGCCTAGTGAAGGGTGTGATGTGATTTCCAAACATCTTGAAATGCATATAGATTTACAGGTCATAACAAAAATTTACAAATATCTCTATCGTTATAAATGGAAGCCAAGTAACGGTGTCTCCCTCTATCCAAGGATCGAGGGCTACTAGGGTCTGTGGCAGGATTGGACATTCAGGAATCATCAAGTTTCTAAATCATAATGTCGTTGCATTTGGAGAAACATTCTCAAACATTGGATTAATGCATCTTGGAAAATAAAATTGAACCTCAAAAATCCTCTCAAATTGTTAGTCTAGGTCCTGGTCTAGGTCATGTTCCTGGTCTTGTTTCTGTTTCTGGTTTTTGTTCTGGTCATGGTCATCAAATATGGAAGTTTCAAGAAATAAATCCACACTTGAATAATTATTCCCATTTAGATTGTTGGAAATGCCAATGGTAGTGGCAGTGCCTGTGGAATTCGGTTGGTGGAAGGTGGGGTTATGTCCTTGTTGGTTTTTTCTCATGGCATCATAGGTAGCCTTTCTGGTATTATCGAAGAGAGCTCTCCATGCTTGTGTTATAAGTTTAAAACCTCCCTCGGCTCCTGGGAACTTGTTTTTATCAGGATGTAATAGGAAGGCTAGTTTTAGCAAGGTGATTCGTCTTTCCAAGTTCTCCATATTCACCAATGTTGGGGCAAATTGACATTCCGGACCTCTGAAAGCATGAAAAAAATGGCGAGTTCATTTCCCCCAACCTTTATTGAAGTGAATTTAAATGAAATGAAATTTGGAATTTAGAGGTGGCACATGGTAGACATTGATTGTCCTACCACCAATTTACTTATTGATGACTAATTGTTATTAGTTGAATTTATTTGCCATTATTATGATAAGTACATTTTTGAGATTGCCAAATCACCGTCAGGTTTATTCATGAGAATACAATTATTATTGTGGCATGGTGGAGGAAACTCCTTGAATCCTACCATAATCACAAATACCTCTCCTACGGAACCTCATACAAGTGGATATATGCTACATAATACAAGTGGGACAAGGCTAGTTAGTGCTTCAAGAGCGAAAAGTGAAAAAAGTGAGCTCTAAGGAGTTGTAGAAGGAGTTGGAGTATAAGATTTTTGGAGAACCTTAGGGATGGAAAAAGTGAAATAATGAAGCTTGTAAGACTTTCTGGGTATCCTTAGATCCTTCTATACATACTTGTTGCAAAAAACATTGTATTAAGGGGCATAGTTGATGCTTTGGTAAGATGAACAACAAAGTGGTGTTTGGAGCCTTGTGAATCAAGTTAGTGATAGTCCTAATGATTGTCCGAGGTGTTTTAATAGGGAGAAGAATAAGAAGCATTGATGAATGCAGAGGTGCATGATAAGATAGAACCAAAGATTACAAAGAGACCATGAGCAAGAAGAAGCGTAAGTAAGCTAAATACACATAAAGACATTGATAAATCAACAAATAATTACTTAGATTAGATAACTCTTTATATACATACATTATATAAATATTTATTTCCAAAGTTTCATGCATATTATACATTGAAAACGCTAGTATACAACACCAATAAATGATAAAATAATCCATAATGTCTTATATTGTCAAGTGCACATGATATTAGTTTCATACAAAAATAATCTCAAAATGTAAGGTCTCATACAAAAATATTGAGTTCCAAATTGTATTAACATGCACAATAAATATAAAAATGCATGAATAGGTCATATAATATCAAGTGAATGCCATATAGGCATACATACAATGTCAAACGTGCATACAATGCCATGCACATAGGCATACAAAAAAGGGCCTTGCCAAGAAGGCCCTCCTTAGGCGTAGTTGGAGATCTCTGAGATGACTTTAGATCTTCCAAGCGGTCCATACTACAAGTTCTCTTCTGCTCTAAACTCACCCGTAGTCAAACCTATAAATGCAAACAATTTTTTTGTCAAAACTTAATATATAAGTTTTCAACATGTATAAGACCATGCTAATGAAACTTTTAACATTTACACGCACTTACCGCAATCTCTCGGTCACGCTGAATATGCATCTCACACTCAGATGAGTCATCGGGAGCTCCTCGAGCATGAACGGGTATCAAAACAATGAGCTCAAGGATTTCGTGCCCTCGAAGTAAAAATGGAAGGGGTTAAACCATAGATACACATAAGTTCACAAAATCAAACATCAAAATTAGCCAAAATAAAACTATGTTAACCCTACATACAAATGTGAATCATATGAACAGGATGCCACCTATCACCGCTGTCATAGATAACTCCTCGCGTATACACAATTAAGGACATTAATAACATAATTTAATAATGCTACAATGAAGGACATTATTTTAAACATAACTTAACATAATATGAATTATTTTGTACAAGCTATTTAAGATAAATACATGTAGTTTGAATACCTCGGTGAGTAGTTGTACGAGATGAAATTGCAGAAAGTGAAAACACCTTTTTGTACTCCTCTCAGAGATGGTGGTGTGTCTAGTGAGGCCATCAACTTTATCAAACATATATCACGTCAAGTTAGTTGAACATATATAATATATATACAAGAACATACATATATATATATATAGATATATATTTGAGTTCAAAAGTTGAGTCTAGTTTCATACGTGAAAATTTTACACAATTAACATTCTAAATTACCTCTGTGAATGTATACATAGACATGGTGCTCGCAGCTTGTGGTCGGGATGACGAGGTCCCTCCCGCATGTTGTAATATCAATGCATATATGTATACATACAATTATTTCAAAAATTTAACATATATAAGTAAATCAAGTACTCATATCTTTTTGTAACATACATAATAAAAAATAATAAGTACTGCGAAGGTGTCACCCATGGTTGGAATTGTCGACACTAAAATTTTCCTCCGTAATTTCTATTTCATTAATGTATGTATTAGGAATAGGATGTTGTTAAGTATAATTAGTAGTAGCGTCTGATAGAAGATAACGGCGCCATCAGTACGGTGCTGCCAATAATGTGGAGTACGGTAATACCAAAGTACAATAGGAATGTTGTAAAAAGTAAATAATTGTCGTAAGTGGTCCGTAATGTTAAAATGTCAAAGTTTGGGTAATTAGAGAAGTAGGGTCTACATGATTAGGAATTAGAAATATTATATTGGTAATAAGGACAAGGAGTGAGGTCATAAATATTTTGTGTATTTTATTTGTAAAAGTCTAAAAATGTGGAACCCATGTAAATGATAAGGTTTATCTTATCTTAAAAGATAAGCTTACATGTACGAGATAAGAGTTAAGGTATGGAATATGATTCGTCAGAGTGGATTTCTTATCCTATCTTAGAGATAAGATGGATAAGCCTGGAAGTTCTATAAATAGAGAGGCCACCCCCCTCATTTAGCATAGAAGGAAGTAGTGAGAAATATTGTAGGAAGTGTGCGAAGGAAGCCATCGGTTTACTGGTGTGTTGAAGAAGTCATTAAGAGGTGTAATTGTAAAGTTTCTCCATAGTATGGTGGAGGGCAAGTGAAGTCAATAACACTTCAAGAACCTCATGGGTGAGATCAGTAACAATTTCATGTTAATATTATAATTTACTTTGATATTTCAGATTTGTCATCATTCCGTCTTATCATAGTCGATGGTATTCTTGTGTTATGTTGTTGTTTTGTTTCCAGATTACATCCACCAAACTAAAGGTCATGGCATTAGTAAATAATCATAAGACGAGGAGTTCCCGTGAAGAATTATCATAGTGCCGGATTGGTGATGACAGACCTAAATGTATCACTCAAAAAGGTGTCCCAGCATAGCGACATTATAATGTGTACCACCAAAGTGGCGACTCCACCAACACCGTAATGCATGAAAGTATCATCCTCCTCGGGCCACAATCATATGCTACCACATTACGAGAAACAATGTGGCCTCATGCTATTACTTCGAGGGAATACTCTATGTACCTCCACGAACATCCGGATCGAAATGTCCTCGTATGTCGAACAAGGGTATCGATAACCCCAAGCACATAAAGTGTATCGATCCCTATCATCTCCTTCACTGTTGGAGGGACAATCTCACGGTGAGGGGGATTTTGTCCGGGGACTTTACAATGTTCAATAGGTACACACATGTGGAACCTAGTTGATCTTCCTGCAAAGCCTTTTCCTCGGCCCTAAAAATCTTGAAAATATAAATAGTTCAAGATCTCATTGAGGATAAACTCGCAATAGAGTTTCCTCAAAAAGTATAGTGGAACCTCATTGTTATTGCAAGGTGGAAAATCAAACACCATCCACCATCGGTCCCAAAAATTATTTTTAATCAAATCACTATTGTAGCAGTGGATTGGAAATTGTTTACATGACAACGGAACATGCAAATTGGTTTGGGGGTCAGTGAATAAGGCACATATGAGGTCTTTTGTAAAAAAATTCTTTACATCCGCATATGACAATTTTTTGGCGTAATATTACCTACAATGCTCTCTATAAGATGTCCAATGATCAATTTGACTCGTTGTCGCATCAACTTGAGCCACTAATGCCTCCAATGTGTTTGCAAGAGAGGTACGGTGGTGGTTTGTAGAATGGGAATCCCTCATTTTTTTGATTAATTCCTCAATTTCAATCTTGTTTTCCACTATATGGGCTATTAAATCCTCCGAATACCTGTGGGGATGTTCAAACAACTCTAGGAGGGTTAAGAGGGACCATAAGAATTGCAAGGTTTTGTTGTGGTTGAGGTGGAACTGTAAAAAATAAAAAAATGTAATCAATTCTAAATCTATTATATAATTACCAAATTTGAATGCAATTTAGAGAAAAGAATTTTTCCTACCTCTTCTGCGTGGCACCATTGTCGATTATGATCTTCGTGGCGCTTCTCAGTCAATCGTGGGAGCTAGATGCAACTGAATATAAAATGCGAGTGCAGATTTTTGCTGTCAAATTCACGTTTGGGAGAAAATAAAATGAATAGGGCTCGGGCCCTTTTTTGTTTATATTTTAACATAAAGCATAGGCGTTATAATGCGTATGCGTTACAAGTTCGTGAATTACCAAACCAAATAAAATAGAACGCAATCGCGTTATTTCAAAACGTGATCGCTTTGTGCTCATTTTTTCTTTCTTGTCAGCTTTTTGGCCCCCCAACTAGGTGCACTTACCCACCAGTAGGACTAATAAAGGGGGTCTTTTTGATGGCCGGAATGGATGAAAATGTTGGTTACGATGATATAGATAAATGATTTAGAATTTCATTAAATGTTGTTAAATAGCGGGATGTGTTGAATGGTATTGAAAATGATCGTAGGATGGTTGTACAATGATTATAAGATGATATGGGTGTTTTCGAAGGTTATAATGCATAATGGGTATTTTTAAGGTGTTTACATTTTCCCCTCTTTAAAGTATTATCATGAAGTAATAACATTTTAAAGATAGTAGACGTGTAGATTAGTGAACGGATGACAAAGAAGTGTTCTGGACTACTTAATTTTCCCTAGTAAAGCATTTGGATGCCCCAATGGATATAGATTGTTAACCCATATGATGATGTTGGCAACCTCTCTGTAGGCTGGATTGATTGGATACTTACAGGGCACCAGTTCTAGGAGCACCACTCCAAAACTATACACATCACTTTTTGTTGTAACCTTCAATGTGTAAGAAAACTCTAGAAATGGTGCACCATGAGTGAAATATAATAAGTATCTAAGATCTCAATAAATCTAAAACATGGTCTTTCAAAATTCTTAATAAATCTTCTTGTCTGGATTTGCACAACCTATGGGACTGTCAGGTTCTCTCTCAAAGTGTGCATTACAATTTCAAGAATATCCACTCTTATACTATGGAACTTTTAGGTCCTCTCTCAGATTTGATGCCATAGGACTATTAGGTCCACTCTAAAAGCATGGATTGAAATTTCAAGCATTTGCATTGTGATATTACACTGTTTTGTACATGTGTGCTCAACCTTTTAGTCATAGTAATTGCAATATTAATCCTTATGGCAAGTCTTTATGTCGCAGAGCCGAATTAAGGGTAATGAGCGCCCTAGGCAATACTAAAGCTAACACCTATAAATAAATAAAATCTATAGTAGAAAAAATAATTATCCATGACCAAATATTGTATTACTTGATATGTTATGCCTCTACCATTCGAGAAAAACTTCTTAATCTACTAACTAAAATCCCCAATTAATTCTCTAACATATAGTATACATAATCCTCTTTTTCTTATATATTTCCCAACTATTTTTTCCCACGTTCTTTAAATATTCACCTTTCTTGATCTCTCCTCCAAAAAAACTTTCATAACTTCAAAACAATACAAATTATGAAAAATACATGAGTATGAATTAAATTTAAGAATCGTGTAATGAAGACACTTGCATAAATATTTGAGGCCTCCTAAATATCATATTTTTAATACTTGTTATTTAATATTAATTTTATTTTGATTGAAGTGAGTTGAATTGGTATGTAAGGTTGGGCACTGCTACTAGCATATATTAAACTAATAAAGTAGCAATCACATGTGTACAATACAATGTGAGCACCAAACGGTATATGTTATTTGCTTTAGAGGGATAGTTATTACTTTTGTAGTTGATGTTGATAAGGGGTGTGATTGATTTTGTAAGTGTAGGAATATAGATGAAGCATTACATTTAAAGGTTCTATGTCTACATTTCAAATTTGTTACAAATTCGTATATATACATTTGCAAATCTTATATCATGAGTGGTAGCGTTTTGCAGAGTATTTTATTTGAACTAAACATGAATACATGAAGACTTCCATTACATTTGTTGCTTTTATAACATGAGTGGTAGCATTTTGTGGCCAATTTTTAGTGCACTAAACATGAATACCTTTGATACCGCTTTGGATAGTTAATTACTTTTGTAGTTGTTGGGTTTGTAATTATTTGGAGGAAATTGTGTTAGTGTTGCAAAGTGTGTTTGAGATGATGGTTGATCGGTTGTTTGGTTGGGTTTTTGTTTAAAAATTCTTTTTTGTACTATTGATAACATGTTGATAAGGGGTGTGATTGATAGTGGAAGTGTATGAATATAGATCAAAATGAGCAAGGCCAAAATGGAAGGTTAGAAATAGGGTATGGACACCAATCAGAGCATTATTGAAAAAAAAATAGTCAAACCGTATTACAAATAATACCGAAAATCAAGACTTTTGCATGGTGGTATAATTCGTTTTAAAGGAGCAAACTGTTAACAATTTTTGATTTGATAGGCACCTTTAAGTTCAAATTCCAGTCCTGCCCACATTGGAAGCATCTGTGAAGAAATAAACTCTACCAAAAGCCCATATTTGTAGACAAACAACGAAAGAATGTATTAGATAATAATTATGTACATGAAAGTCCTGGGAAGATGGCATTGGGAGCAATCTGCAGCAGGTTCTAAGGTAGAAAAGACACCAATTTCCTAAGATTTTTTTGGTAATTTCTAAGAAATTGGGATAGTAAACAAATTTGAGCTAGTTGTGGGAAAACTCTATGATTAAAAGTGTCTGAGCCAAAATAAAACGGAGATGGGTGATCTTGGGAAGTTTTTATGCTTCGCATTAGCTCGAAAGAAATAAGTTTTCGCAAAACCACTACTTCTTAAAGATAGATTCCAATCAATATAACTAATTCCCTAAAATGTATTATTACATAAAGATGCCTTACAAAACACCAAATATATCTTCTAAAATGACTAAATTACTTGTTGAACCCTGGACTCTTAATTGTATGTCAGTCAGAAGTATGCTAGTAAAGCAAAACACTTGAATTGCCCAAGAAAACAACCAATTTTGGCAGATCAGAATTCCCATGTGCAACAAGATGTGCAAGATCCTCAAACCGATAGAACCGATCAATGTCAAATATTGGGTTTGTGCCATATACCCAAGCATGAGAATGATTTCACGTCTTTATTTCTTTCATCAACAAGCTCTACTTTTATGGCCCGCTTCACTGCAATACAAACCCACATTTCTTCCTTCAATCGACCAGCTTAATCGAGCTATTAAAGATATCGCAAATCAAGGTTATCATTCTCTGTCATGTCACCTTTCATTATTTACCAATTCTCTTGGTGATGCTCTTGATTTGTGATGTGGATTTCCAGACCGCAACATCTCAATCACATTTCTTGTGAGGAAACCACATAATTTGTAACAACGAATAAGCAGAAAGTCAATAACAAAAACAACAATTTTAGAGATAGAGATAAAAGAAATATACGTAATACCAAATACGCGAGAGACAAACACCAAATTTATAAGGTAAAACCGTGGCTCAACGCATAGGAAACATCCACGTGCAAGACATCAAGTTTTTACTAACTCAAGATGAATATATTACATGCGAACTTGTTATATGAGCTACTTTGGCTATCCACAAAGATAAATACACCTAATTCGGGCAAAGTGTTGTTAGGATTCCTCCTAAAAGATAGAGTGGAAAAACGCCTTAAGGATTTTCCTTCCGAAAATAGAATTCGTGGAATTTTTCTTTTTAGAAACAAGGGATTGACTATTTAATTTTTACTTTGGGGGTTCCACCCCTGAACCCCCACCAAGGGGGGTAATGACAATAGTCGGGGCAAGCTCCCCCACATCCCCCTTCAAGAAGTGAGCTAAAAATCGCACCACAAAGGATCCAACATTTAACTTTGTTGTCACATATCTAACATTTCTCATGGTAGGCCTCTGTTGACAAGCAATGAATTGGTGCAATGAAGAGCAATTCTAAGGATGACAAGCATTGATTCCTTATGTAGCTCAAAAATTTGAAGATCCAAAACATCTTTTGGACCGTTTTCGTTTTCAAGCATCTAGTTAGCCAGTTTGAGGAGCACCACCCAAAATTATAGACTTCACTTTTTTTCAGTAACCTCTAATGTGTAATAAACCTATGGAAATGTGTAACCATACAAAAATGTAATAAGTATATGAGATTTCAAACATGAAAGTATATAATTGTGAGACACAACTAAAAGAGGGTCTTTCAAAAGTCTCAACAAATCTCATAGTCTAGATTCCCATGGTCGTCGACTTTCAAGTTCTCTCTCAAATTGTGCATTACAATTTCGAGCATCTCCATTACGATTTCGGCATCTCATCTCTCGATTTTGTGCCATGGGACTATTAGTCCACTCTAAAAGCATGGATTGAAATTTTAAGCATTTGATTGTGATATCAAGCATGTTTTTGTACATGTGTGCTTAGTTTTTAGTCCTAGTAATGCCAAGTCTTTAGGTGGCCTCGCCTCTCAAACAAGCAATATTTCAGATTTCTCATCGCATAATTACTTTTCTACAAGGGGGTTTCTCTGCACCGATTATTTCTATAAGTCGCATCGTAATTTCCTTAAGCAGAAACAACCATTCTAATATTAGAGGTTTCAAACTTTTCTCACCAATCAGTAAACCATGGAAAGAATTAAAATGTGTATTTTACATGACACAAGGTTCCAGCCTGAGGCCATAACATTCCCGCTGATACACAAATAAGATTCCCTATTTCCGCATTCCGATATTACGTTGCTTTTAACATGCGTGCTCGCTTTTAAATCCTAGTAATTGCAATCTTAATCCTATGGTGATTCTTTAGGTGGCCTCAGTTCTCTTAAATACGGAATATTTCATATTTTTCACCAGTATTAGTATGTATATAGTTTTGCTTATCCGGAGCAATGCATCCATAAGACCCTGCGACTCTAGACATGGTCTCGTATCCTTGATTGCATTTTCCCAAGATCTTAGCCACGCCAAAATCAGTCACACGAGCAAGAATTTTCTCATCCAAGACGATATTGTTTGATATTATGTCACAATCAAGGTAGCAACTTGCATATGGAGTATATTAAATGGTCCATTTAAATTATGGAAAAAAGACAATTTTCACATACAAAATACAATAAATATGGAAAAAATACGGTAAATTGCATATATAAAAAAATATGATAATTTTTTATACTTAGTTGAATATTCACCATATGATAGCTCTTCTTCATCACTACTTACATTTTCATACTACTCGCAACATTTTGTCAAATAATTCGGGCAGAATCGCAGCTTAGTATTTGAGTATTTATTTACGTAGCATTTGTCACACAGGTGTGGTAGATAATCTACATAATAGTTGTATTCCATTTTTTTAATACAATTTACCAAAGCAACACACCTCATTAACTCGGCATTGTCCACCCTTTCTACATGCTAAGTTGTATATCTTTGGTGTCCCCATTTCACCCTAAAATCTAGACTACCCATTTGAAAAAATTCGTTCTTTTTAAAAATAACGGGTCTTTTTATGTTTTATTCCCAAAAGATGTCTCGTATTATGCTAAAATATTCCCTAAAGGAATAATATGAGCCAATTTCGACAAATACCCGGATACCCAAACTCATTTTATCCCTCTGCGAAGTTTTATCTACAGGAAATTTTCATTTAATTATTTATTGAATAAATAATGCCCCGTGTGAAGTAAATTATGCTCCAGTTGAATCCTGATGAAGGTTTGCATGCCAGTATTGACTCATCTCAATAGGGTTTTCACCAAGAATGAATTCAGGGCATTGTCTGTAACTTCTGGCAACGTTTTTCACTTTTATTTATTTCTTTTGCATTTTTCTTTTGTTTTCTCTGTTTGTTTCTCTATAAAATTCCCCTAGGTCAATTCCTTCGCCAGTATAGTTTGTTTAATTCCGAAACATCTGGAGATCATCTACGGACACAGCACCAGAAGGAATCATCCTCAAAATACAAACTTCTGACCAAAAAAGATGAAGTCATGCACAAAAACCCTCTCCAAGGCAAGTCACATTTGTTAGAATTAATGATCAGTAAGTCGCAATGGGGTTTTTGGTAAGCAGTGTGCAAAAAGGGAATTTTTTACCGCTTTGAAGGTACTTTTTCCCATGAAGTCAAAGTCACTTAAGCTTCTATGGGAAAATTAGAGGCGTGCAAGCAGTGGATATTTCTTACCCGCCTGCAGGTGAAAATTCCCATTATAAAATAAAGAAAAATCACTTAAAGCACCGATGAGAATTTTATGTCCATTCATGGCTAAGAGCTAACTTTTCCGACCAAAGAGATTTATTCACCCATGCAAGTCACACTTTATTAAAAGAGGTCGGTTTTAATGCAAGTCACGTTTTTGGAAGGAAGACTTTAAGTCGCTAGTGGGAATTTTAGCGGTGCACGAAGGCAGACGAGAATTTCTTTATCCGCCTCAGTAGGGTAATTTTTCCCATGAAGTCAAAGTCACTTAAGCCGCAATGGGAATATTAGAGGTCGTAGCGGCGGAAGTTTCTTATCCGCCTCATAGGTAAAAATTTTATTATAAAAGAAAATCACTTAAAGCACCTAATGGCAGAATTTCTTACCGCCTGCCAAGGTAAAAATTCTCATTATGAAAGTCAAATCACTTAAGTGGAAAAGGGGATTTTTGGAGCTGTAGTGCAGTGGAAATTACCATCAAGTCGACTTCTTATTTTTAGCAATTCCTCTCGCCTTAAAAGTACGACTCCACCTTGGGTGAATAACAATGCATTTAATAATATTTATTAAAAGTTTATTCACCCAATTTTGGCGCCATAAATGGAAGGAAAGTCAATGCAAGTGGATGAACTAAAGAGAAGTCAAGGATGCATGCTAAAAATAAATAAAATAAATTTAGTTAAAAACAACCAGCAACATGCATAATTGGGCGCCCAATTTGGGTGAGTAAACATGATTGTTTATTAATTAAATTACCAGAAATAGGAAGGGAAATTATTAAAAATAGAATGTTGAGGATTATATAAGCATGGACTGCAGTAATGAAGAAGCAATTAATTATTTTTGCAAAGCATTGCAGCTTGCATGTGTTTGGTAGCGCCAAAGGAAAGAGGTTTTTGCATTAAAGAGTGTTTTTCATTGCTGTGGAGCTACAAGGTTTGGCGCCTAGTGGTTGGAATGACTTGATTCTTACTATGATAATTATCTCGCATATTGGTATAAGTGCCCAGGTGAATTAAATAATATTTTTGCTTGCTTTGCATGCATGTAAAACCTCAAATTTTAGGGCAACTGACTTTATAAGCAGATTTTGGTGATAAAAATCAAGTATTTGTGCCATGGACTCCATCTGTCAATAAAATTATAGTATTCAATTGTCTCAAGTTGAATA
>CM031235.1:3787371-3880396 GCA_018340775.1 Taxus wallichiana var. yunnanensis | reverse complement strand
GAATCAACTAAATGCACTCTCTCCCTTTTGTTTTGGCATTTGTTAAGTATCTAGTCACTTTGAAAAGTGGTATTCGATTTGTGAAATTAATATATAAGAAGTTAATTATATCATAATATCCACCTAAAAAGGTGAAATAACTCGCTTACCATTTATTCAACTATGATTTCAAACTCGTAAATAAAAGTATAATTTTAGATATATATATATTAGTTAAAAGAAAATTAATTTCTTTTTGAAGTCTATAGTACCCTCTATACTAACAAATATTAGATAGTATGGTAGATATGTTTTTACATTAATTATTATAAATCTAAGTTGGTGTATCCAAAAGAAAGAAAATGGAGGGTCTTTCCTTCGCCTTAACAAATTATGTGTTTAATTGGTAAATAATAGCATGTCATGGTTTTGCATTAGGTTTGCGTTGATAAGTGAATTCATTTGATTGAATTTATATTTTCATCTATATTTTTACGTTGGATTATCTTATGGAATTTACACTCATGCATTTGTTATAATAGTTTTGGGTTTAAACAAATTTCACAAAAGATATTCTAAATTCTAGTATATGATAGAGAATTGTTTTTAGCGAAATATGTCACACGTGTATGAAGCAATAACATAATGCGTCATTTGTTGTATCTTTTCACTATAATTTTTTTATAATCTTGAAAGCTTCATTACAAAGTATGTCTTTGTGTATCTTATAATACCTTTATGTATCGTTGAATGAAACATTTTTCAACTTTTAGATATTTTGTGTAATAATTTGAGTCTCATCTCTAAATTTTGAATACAATGTTTATTTGTTTAAATTTCAATAATCTATAAACAAACTAAGTTGTGGCTCTAAAAATAAATATTAAATATTTTCATTGTTTTAATTACAAATTTTAATTTTTTATTTCTTTGTTTTTCTTCGTCTATAAGGTGGGTTTACATATTTTTAACCTTGCGAAAGAATGTCAACACATATTTTTATTTGCTTTATTTATTTTTAATTGTTTTCCATGGCATAAAAGGTTCATATTTGACCACATACACCATACTAACTATTTCTCTTATCAACAATTTTCATTTAGATGAATTTTACTTGCAAACTCTTTCCTTTGGTTACACTATATGTTCAATCCACTAAGCATAGCCTTTTTAATTGGACAACTTTCACATCAACAAATCTCACTTTGACATTTGAGGGGAATTATTTAATATACAATTATTTTCCATATTTATAAATTTCTTTGATGTAAAATAGAATTTTACAAATTTCTTTAATAAAAAAATATAATTAGATAAGAATAGAGGAAACAAATGTAGTTAAATGAAAATGAAAAAGAATGAGAAAGAGTGGTGTTATCAAGACCACTTTTAATTGAAATGGTGTCATTCACGATGAGTTAGAGATGATCCCTTACCATCACATAAAAGGAAAGCAAAAAAAAATTACGAGTCCTGAATGACGTTGGATCTATGATAGTTTATAATAAATGGGATAAAGGTACATATCCTTTTCCCAAATTTGTACAAAAACATCTAAAACTATAAAAGTATTTAAATAATTAATATTAAAACAAAAGCTTTTATATATATATATATATATATAAAAAATTAACATAAAAACCAAGCTCTACCATTCCCCTATGTCCAAACGTTGGATCACCACGAGAAACAATTTTATTTGATACCCCATTTTTTTTAAAATAAATAAATTATCTAATAAATGCATGATAAATATAAAGTGTACATATCCTTTTCCATAAAATTCAAATTTGTGACATTTCTTTCAAAAACATTAAATCTAAAAAACCTAAAATTCTATCAAAACCACGTATTTAAATAATTAATATTAAAACAACTAACCTTTATATATATATATATATATATATATATATAATATAACTTAACATAAAAACCAAGCTCTACACCACAAGATTCCCTATGAACACAAAAGCCACGAAACAAAATTGCTTTAAAAATGGTGAGAGATATGTTATTAAAGATTTAAATAAATTATCTAATACTTATTACTTACAATTGTAGTGAATGGTATATGTTATTAGATTTAGAAATACTGATTATTACTTTTGTAGTTGATGTTGATAAGGGGTGTGATTGACAATACTAATTTTCTATTAAAGCCAGAATAAATGTTGCGAAATACATTAGAAGGGATGTTAGATAACACTTAGTTGTGTAATATTTGAATACAAATTCAAGTGAGACATGTAAGTTTGCTAATACTCACTCTCAAGAATGTAGTGAATGTGAAGTGTTGTTGTCAAAGTAGATTGAAAGAATGACTAAGTGCTTTAACATATTATCTCTCCATGAAACTAAAATGAGACAGAATATGCAATTATATATAAACAAATCTGAAATGGTTATGGTACATTCCAAATTTCTTTATTACCTCAACGAGTTTGAGTGCATCATTGTTAGAGCTATTTTGTGCATATCTTACAATCATAGCATTCCATGAGACCACATTTCTTTGAGGCATTTTGCAAACAAAAAATGGTATATGTTATTTGTGTTATAGGGATAGTTTTTACTTTTGTAGTTGTGTTTGTTTAAACTATGGGTGATTGATTTTGTATGTGTAGAAATATAGATGAGTCACTTCATTTAAAAAGCGCAAACATGAGGTCTAACCCTTTAAACTATTCAAAATGCAAAAAAGTGATATAATGTACAAAGCTTTGGATGGAAACAACTATAATTTGCATTGTCCTTTCTCGGCATTTTAAATTTCTAGGTATTTGTGTGCAGATGAAGACATTAAAAATGTGTTGTTGTTGGTTAACATAAAGAAACAGCAACAATAAAAAGGAAAAATCGAACATGTATGTTGAAACGTGTAATTTTGTAATTGTAGATATATAGACGAACCACTTCATTTAAAAGTTTCATCTCTTCATTTCAAAGTTGTTACAAATTCATACATATACATTTACAAATCTCATATCATGAGTGGTATCGATTTTGCGAACTATTTTATTTGAACTTAACATGAGAAGAATTATATCATGAATGGTAGCCTTTTGAGGGTAATTTTATTTCCGGTAAACATGAGTACATTTGATACCCCTTGAACGGAAATGGTTTCTAGGATAGAAGAAGTGTTGAGTAAAGTAGTAGCGGAGGTGCTATCAAAGCAGTGTAGTATTTACGAAGGGTTGAGTGATAGTAGTCTTGCTTCCTCCTTTCTTCTTGCTCCAAGTGTTGTTACATGCGCCATTTTTGAGTACCTTTCGAATGAAAAAGGAGGTGAAATGCGTAGATTTGCAAGTGAGGCAACTCTGGAGAAAGTTGTGAATGTCAGACCCTGCCTTTCATTGGTTCTAATGTCAACAATAGTTGCTCTATGCATAGTAAGTCCCTAGGACTTGTGGATAGTTAATGCCTAGGCCATTTTAAGTGGAAATTATCTTCGATTCCCTCTCGAAATAGGGGGTATCGGAATATGTAACGGGTTGGAGGGATCCCAACATGGGTCATTGTATCTATCAAATTTGACAACAACAAATAAAGGTAATGTTGGTGGTGGCATTGATGCGTCATAGACAATGTCGGTGATTGTTCTGTAGCACCATTTACGAGGCTTATGTCAACCCATAAATTTTTAATAAGCATGTTTTTTTTTTGTTTACACAGTAGAACTTTGTGCTCCAACTGATCATCATCAGGATTTCTTGGTCCAACCCGCCTGTTACTTTCAACAATGGATTGGGCGATCGGAATGTTCAATGCCTTTAGCATTTGAAGGTTGTGGGAGTCCACGAGGTCATTTTTTTGCAAACAAATGTGGTGCGTCCTTAAAAATTTTGAGCTCTTGTTGAGTTAGGTGTGTGTCTGTGCGAGACATTAGGAGTTCCCAATCCTCAATAAGAGGGGTTGAATCTCGCATGTTGAGCAAGTAAATTCGGAATGAAACTTGTGCATCGGTTGTTCCTTGTTGCCAAAATATAGTTTGCAATGTAATGGAAGAATGAAATCCCTTCCAAAGGGTGGCTCCATAGGATTTACTTGCATAAAGAGGATTGTCCATAACCGGTGGTAATTGCCCGAGGTCGCCGAGGAGGATGACTGATCTGTTTCCAAATTCAGATGTTTTTGAGTGTGGGAAAGCCTCGCGTAGCCTACTATCAATTTTTCCTAGAAAATTTGGGTTGATGAAACTCATTTCATCAATAAGAATATATTCTATATGTTTCAACGACTCTTGAAAAGATGATAATGCTTGGCCTTCAAGGGGTTTTAATTATTTGATTGGAATATGGAGGGTTGCATGGATTGTGGGTGCGGAGATGTTGAATGTTGAAACATCGGTAGGGGCGAGTAGAAGGAGAGGCGAGGGAGATGTGGTTGATGTTATTGTAAATGAATTCTAGATTTTATTTATCAGAAATGATTTTCATGTGTCAGTTGTTCCTTGAATTATCAATCTTAATGGAGGTAGAAGTGTTTTGTTTGTTGAATGGTGTAGTATGGTATCAAGAGCTAGTTGTTGTTTTGAAGACAAAGGTAGTGTGGTAGATGGTGGTGTGGCCTGTGCTGCTAGTGTTATTTGTGTTTTCCTTTTCTCTCTCGATGAATGATGAACCAGTTATCTGCAAATCATGTGGAACGCCATGTATGTTCCAATTATTGTGTATGTCAAAATCTTGTTTCCCCAACATTTCAAGACTGTCAAGACCTGTGTTGTTTCCCAGACAAATTTGTGTGAAGACCTACCATTCTTGCAATGGTTCATGTTGAATATTGCATTCGACCTCAGAGTCAGAACTAACATCTGTATCATGTCATGTGTCTGTGGTAGTGTGTAAAACATGCCATGGTCTGTAGTTGTGTTTGAACATGTCCCAAGTGTCGTTGATGTCATGTGGGCTTGAGCCAAATTCAGAGGCAATATTTCTAAAAGGCTTGTATAAAAGGAGTTCTGACCAACAGAAAAGGTCATATGACGTTGAATCTTGAGTTGGGACATCCACAAATCTTGGGTGGACCCGAACAATTGCTTTAGTCGACTGCAATTTCCATTTATCTCCTTTACGGTTCTGTTGTAGCTCCAATCTCGAGCAACCTGAATAAGTGGTAGGTGTTCCATGGTTGCAGGGAAAACTCTATATGCATCCAAGAAAATGGTTGTTTCTTGTACATCAAGCATCACTTTCAACGACACGTCTCAAGATTTTTTGCCAACATTTAATGATACAAATGAACGGTTGCACATAACAAGTGGCAATTTTTGTAGCATGTGGCATGTTTCTGTGTGCTTATGTCATGTTCAACAACGCTCTCTGTGAGCATTTTTTGAATTGCAATGTGTGTTGGAGAATCGCGTCAACATCTCTTGAAAATCTAGATAGCATTTGGTGATAGGTTTATGAACGTTGTTCTGCTTTTGAAGCATATTTTATAATATACTTAAGAATCTGCATGGCGGGAAAGTACCGGTTGGCAATCGACATTTCTCTCCATATGGATATCATAGTTTGATTATGTATGTTCATCTATCATCATTTCTCGAAGGGAGGTACTTAATTTTCCCATCACTTTCAATGAGCAAGGATGAAGTAGGTTATGTGGCCCATGGTGTGTTGTGTACCTGCACTGCAGCTATGATTTCTTTCTACACAGGCATGTCTGTTCTAAACATTTTGTGTGGCTGAACATGATTAAGAAGTTCTTCAAGGTCTGCATGTGGGGAGGAGGATAGTATTTGTGTTGTATTTAGTAAACAAGGGTCATCTAATGTGACCTACGAATAAAATCCAAGCGGTTGCAAGTCAGACGGGGGTTCCAGGCAGACACAAACTTATCAAAGTATTGTTTTTTCCTCAATAATTGTTGTATCCTCCCAGTCCATTACGTCAACTTTAGGTGCGTTCTCGAGCCACAATAAACCATGGACGTGTGTGGAGCCTCTATGTTGCCATTCATACCTGTGAGACGAGAGCATAAATATTAGCTATGTAGTCTGGAAAAAACTTATTAAATAGTAGATTTTATTACTTGTACCAATAGTCTACTGCTCTAAGTTCCTTCTACAATATTGCTTCACAAAATATTGTGAATCTATGATGCAAGTATGCTAATACTCGATGAGGGTTTGAGACAATGTTAAATGTTCTCCAACGTTGTGCGGCTTCGAGGATCAGTAGGGCATTCACCATACATAATATTGTGGAGATCTGGCCATTTAGTGTCTGTAACACTTAGAGTGAATAATAAGGTTGGTGTCCCCATTTGTTCCATCACATCTGAAAGCTCGTTCCTATTTTTTCCCCAGAATGAACACGTCCCTCGAAGGCTCGATCCAAACCTCATTAAACTGATTAGGAGGTTATCTTTGGGGCATTCCAATAGTTGTCTTCGCAGATCTCCAATTGTTGTAGGGATTCTGATTCGATGTTTTGTTTCATGAAAACTACAATTGTGGATTGGCTTTTGTGGCACAATATGAGGTTTAGAAGGAAGTAGCAAAATCGTGGGTGTGAACCAAAGCGGCCATCATGGTAGCACATCAAATGAAGAGCATATTCATGCATTGGAACTTCTTTTATGCAGGGTTGTTGCCACATTGCTTTTCCAACCGGAAACAAAGTTGGGAAGGCCATTGAGAACATGCCCTCCGTATTGTATTCATTTATAGGTGAGAGCCCAAGCTCTAGCCATGGCATGGTAAATGGGGTGTTACCATTGTGGTTGAGCAAGAACTGTTTGATTTCCTCTTCTTCTGTTCCTGAATTGTGGGGTGTTGGCATGAAAGACGATGAGTGTTCATACGTTTCGTCAGAGTCAGTGGAAGCATCAATACCATGAGTTGTAGAGGCAGTTTGCATTTGGGGAAATTCCACTGTGGTTGTGTTAAGAGACGAGGAAACATTTGACGACTCAGATGGTAGGGAGGAAAGGGTGTCATGGTTGATTAAGACATCTTTGTAGTATGGATCGTGTTGGATTTTATATTGCAAGGCTGCCCAAACACGAGATCTACTAACATAGAAATCATACTTTTGTAAATTATATCCTTCCCTTTGTATGAGTACTATGTCCAAATCTACAAGGCGGTGTGGTAGGTAGTTTTGTTATTGAAGTAATGTTTTGCGGGAAACTTATGGTGTGTCCTGAGTATTTGTATTGTCCTCCACGTACTTGGGTGACATGTAGTAATGGATTGACCGTGCGATAAGCATCTCCTCTATTTGGGTTAAAGATGCAAGAATGGTAGGTTGTTTTTCAGGGTCCATGTTGTTCCACGAAGAGAAGTGATGGCCGTGTTTTTCATATTTGCATATGTTACATGAGGGAAATCCTTCAAAGGAAATTGTTTTAATTCTAGGGTAATTTTCCAAACAGATTGAGCAAGTTTGGATGTTTGCCAACAAATCTATTCTTTTGTGAAACCGACGTTGGGCTTCAATAGTTTGCGACGAGGGCGGCAAATATGGGAAGTCTTTATGTATGGGGAGGGGTGGGGTGTTCTGTTTGGGTCGATTGTGGATTGCAAGGTGGAAAGTAGACTAGAAGGAGATGAGGAGATGGTTGTACATGTGCGAGGAACCGAAGAAAATTTATTACTTGAGACAGTTTCTTGTGGCGGCACAAGAAAATGGTGAGGTGTGGCAGTAGTTAGCAAATATGGGGTCGTATGGAAGGAATTGGTATGTTCGTGCAAATTTGTTTCCATGGAAGTTACTTGGAATTTTGTCTGGAAATCCTTCATTAGTTGTATT
Organism: Taxus wallichiana var. yunnanensis; assembly: GCA_018340775.1. NCBI lineage: Eukaryota > Viridiplantae > Streptophyta > Pinopsida > Cupressales > Taxaceae > Taxus > Taxus wallichiana. Next base: position 3,872,657 of record CM031235.1, on the reverse strand, counting down.
TTTTGGCAAGTTTGGAATGATAGGAATGGTAGGTTGTTGGTCGATGTAAGTTGACAGATATTTGAGATTGTCATTATTCTACGCTCTAGGTGATGATGTCTCTGCTCAGAATTTATGTGAACTTTATTTTTTGCGTAGTTCTCTCTTCGTCGTGCTCGTTTTGTAGGATTTGACATGATTGCAAAGTTACACACCTATGGAGTACCACCTGTTGGGAAAAAATGTGTCACTCAGTAATGAACGATGCATTGTTTGTTGACCTTAAAAAAACTTTATTCAATAAACTATATACAATTGTAATGCATGTGGAGATCCAATGGGAACTACGTGTAAGAGGTATCATTTCGAGGATTAAAAATCTACATTTGTTTCTTAAAGAAAATAATATTAGTTATATGGAAAGGTACAATACGTTCCAATAGTATACAATGATGCAAATACGTACATAATATAAGTGCAAGTAATTATCATTTATTTTCTTAAAAGATATTTCAATCCACATAGTAGTAGGAGGCAATAGTATGTCAGAATCAATAAACTATATACATTTGAAATGCATGTGGAGTTCTAATGGGAACCAATCATAATAGGTAACAATTTGAGGATAAATTTTTTTATGTGTTGCCTAAGGAAAATAATTTTTGTTATATGGAAAGATACAATACATTCTAGTACTATACAAGGATGAAAATACATACATAATAAAAGTGTAAGTTAAATGCATTTATTTTCTTAAAATTACTTTACCCAATACAAGAAAATTAGAAATGTTGGAATGGAGAATCTAAACACAAAAGATATAAGATTTACATAGAAGTCCATCAAAAATTGCTTCAAGGAAATATGTTTAGTACAAATAAAATTGATAGAAAAGCGCTACCACTCATGATATGAGAATTGCAAATGTATATGTATGAATTTATTTGAAATGTACAGATAGAACCTTTCAATGTTTAACGCATCCCAATAAATCAAATAACTTATACCATTCGGCGTTCACATTGCACTATACACATGCGATTGCTAGTATTAACTACTACTAGAACAACTATATTCACTATTATCTTCCATTTTTGAATGTAAGGATGGAGAGGTATCCACGCTCTCAACTCCATTTTAGTATGTACGGATTAGTTAGTCTCGCTAAATCTTTGAAGTGATTATGTAAACATTCCCGGATTTCTTTTACCTGATCAAGCATCTATGTGCTTCCACTATTTACTATACGCCATGCAAATTTCCAGGCATCCATGAGATCAACGACGGTTCAATAACGAAGGAGGATGGTGTTTCATGTGATGTGAACGTCGAATGATATATGTTATTTGTTTTAGAGGTAGAATTATTACTTTTGTAGTTGATGTTGATAAGGGGTGTGATTGATTTCGTAAGTGTAGAAATATAGATGGGCCAATTAATTTTAAGGTTGTTTCTACATTTCAAACTTGTTAAAAATTCATACATGAATACATTTGATACCATTTTTTATAGTTAATTTATTTTATAGTTGATGTTGTATGTATTTAATTTGGGTTTATTGTGTTAGTTGTGCATCGGTTGTTCAGTTGGTGTTTTGTTGGAAAAACATTTATTATACAATTGATAATGTGTGTGATTGATAGTTGTAGTGTAGGACTTTAGTTGAAACATTACATTCAAATGTTGTAAGTGTACATTTAATTATGTTACAGATTCATACATTTAAAGTTGCATATCATATTTGAAAACATCAAATAAATGTAGATCTGCGTGCACATAATGAGACATGTATACATTTGCAGTATTTATATCATGAATGGTAGCCTTTAGTGGGCAATTTTAGTTTCAATAAACATGATTACATTTGATACCCCTTGAACGACAGTGCCGCTTTGGATAGAAGAAGTGTTGAGTATAGTAGTAGTGGAGGTGCTATCAAAGCAGAGGGTAGTATTTACGATGGGTTGAGTGATAGTAGTCTTGCTTCCTCCTTTCTTCTTGCTCCAAGTGTTGGTACGTGCACCATATTTGAGTATCTCTCGAATGAAAAAGTAGGTGAAATGCACAAATTTGCAAGCGAGGGAACTCTGGAGAAAGTTGTGAATGTCAAACCCTACCTTTCAGTGGTTCCAATGTCGATGGTTGCTCTGTGCAAAGTAAGTCCCTGCGACTTGTGGATAGTTAATCCCCATGCCATTTTAATCGGCAATTGTCTTTGATTCCCTCTGAAATAGGGGTATGGGAATATGTAACGGGTTGGAGGGATCCCAACATGGGCCGTTGTATCTATCAAATTTGACAACAACAAATAAAGGTAATGTTGGTGGTTGCATTGATGCATCGTAGACAATGTCGGTGATTGTTCCTGTGGCACCATTCACGAGGCCTGCGTCAACCCATAGATTTGTAATAAGCATGATTTTTTGTTGTTTGCACAACAAAACTTTGTGTTCCAACTGATCATCATCAGGATTTCTGGTCAATCGCTTTATTACTTTCGTGAATGGATTGGATGGTCGGAATGTTCAATGCCTTCAACATCAATTGAGGTTGTGGGAATCCACCAGATCATTTTTTGCAAACAAATGTGGTGCATCCTTAAAAATGTTGAGCTCTTATTGAGTTAGGTGTGTGTCTTGTGCGAGACATTAAGATTTCTCAATCCTCAATTAGAGGGGTTGAATCTTGCATGTGGAGCAGTAAATTCCGAAATGAAACATGTGCATTGGTTGTTCCTTGTTGTCGAAATATTGTTTGCAATGTAATGGAAGTCTGAAATCCCTTCCAAAGGGTTGCTCTGTAGGAATTACTTGCATAAAGAGGACTGTCCAAAACCGGTGGTAATTGGTCGAGGTCGCCGAGGAGGATGACTGATCTGTTCCCAAATTTAGATGTTCTTGAGTGTGGGAAAGCTTCGCAGAGCCTATTGTCAATTTTTCTTAGTAACTTTGGGCCAATGAAACTCATTTCATCAATAAGAACATATTCTATATGTTTCAATGACTCTTGAAAAGATGATAATGCACTACCTTCAAGGGGTTTGAGTTCTTTGATTGGAATACGTGAGATATGTTGAATGTTGAAACACCGGTAGGGGTGAGCACAAGTAGAGGTGAGGGATATGTGGTTGGTGATGTGAATGAATTGCAGATTTTATTTATCAGAAATGATTTTCCTGTGCCATTCGTTCCTTGAATTATCAATCTTAGTGGAGGTAGAAGGGTTTTGTTTGTTGAATGGTGTAGTATGGTATCAAGAGCTATTTGTTGTTCTAGAGACAAAGGAAGTGTGGAAGATGGTGGTGTGGCCTACATGTTGTTGTTAATTGTGTCTTCCTTCTCTCTCTCGATGAATGATGAACCAATTATCTACAAATCATGTGGAACGTCATGTATGTTCCAATTATTGTGTATGTCAAAATCTCGTTTCCCCAACATGTCAAGACTGTCTAGACCCGTGTTGTTTCCCGAGCGAAGTTGTGCGAAGACCTTCCATTCTTACAATGGTTCGTGTTGAATACTGCATTCGAGCTCAGAGTCAGAACTAACATCTATAACAGCTCCTGTGTTTGCGGTAGTGCGTAAAACATGCCACGGTCTGTAGTTGTGCTTGAACATGTCCCAAGTGCCATTGATGTCATGTGGGGTTGAGCCAAATTCAGACGCAATATTTCTAAAAGGCTTGTATAAAAGGAGTTCTGACCAACAGAAAAGGTCATATGACGTTGAATCCTAAGTTGGGACATCCACAAATCTTAGGTGGACCCAAACAATTGCTTGTGTCGGTCGCTTTTTCCATTTATCACCTTTACGGTTCTTGTTGTAGCTCCAATCTCAAGCAACTTGAATAAGTGGTAGGTGTTCCATGGTTGTTGGACAAACTTTATATGCATCCAAGAAAGTGGTTGTTTGTTGTGCATCGATGTCACTTTCAACGACACGTCTCAGAATTTTTTTCCAACATTTAATGATACAAATGGACAATTGCACATAACAAGTGGCAATTTTTGCAGCATGTGGCATGTTTCTTGTGCACTTATGTCATGTTCAACAACGCTTTCTGTGAGCATTTTACGGATAATATTAGCTATGTAGTTTGGAACAAATAAAAAAGTAGATTTTATTACCTGTACCAAAAGTCTACTGCTCCAAGTTCCTTCTGCAATATAAACATGTTTGATATTCTTTTTTTTTCCTATGGGGTGTATTTCCAATGTTTTTACTGCTTTTGGTAGGTCCTTCTGGCCTCTTCTCGGACCGTTCAAATCCTTTGACCTTTCATTTGACATTTGATATGGTTGATTGAAGTTCTTTCTTTTTATTGTTCAAGTACCATCACATGCAAAGTCTAGTGATTACCTCCCTCCTCCTTTTAACATAGATACATCTATCTGCAAAAGAAATTTACTGAACTGATGCTTTTATATTGAACCCTTGTCTCCTTGCATTTGTGCATGGAAACTATTGAGCACTACATGACTAATGCAGATGCAGTAATGATTTTATTTGGTAAATAAAATGATGCTTTTTGTTGCTTTTTGGTAAATAAAATGATGCTTTTTTGCTGCTTTTTAAGATGTAGCTTTGCGAGTAAGATGAGCCCCTGTTTTGGGATTGATACATCCCAAATTAAAGTAAAAAGAAAAACTCAATATTGGATGGAGTACATGTTGCTTGGGAATTTACTTGTCAGTTTTGGGCTCAGAATACCTTATTTTAACAATAATCTTCAATGGCAGTATGTTATGTCGACATGGGATTTGAAATTTTAATATATAGTCATGAACTCAAGCACACTAAGCTACAATCTTATTGATAAGCCTAATTAGAAAGTGTGAGACAGACATGCACCAAAATATTGGGCGGTTTCCAATATGATGGCTGATTGGAGCATAGTTGTAAATGGGATTTCTTAAGTCTTTGAGTAGCTTAGGTTATTATGTTCTTGCTTTTCTTTATAAATATGTAACAGAAAAATCACAAAATATTAACATAGTTTTTCCTCAAACTAACTGTAAAGATGCCTGAAAACACTATATGAACAAATTGGTTGCATTAAAAATGGGGCACTTTTAAGGGTTTGATAGATTCAACATGATGGGTCGTTAATAACAAAGACGACAACTAATCCAAGGTAAGCAGTGAGAATAAAACCACAAGGCAACAAAAGATCTATTCAAAAAATCATGTGACTGGTTTTCCTGTGAGTACACCGATTGGTGCTATCTCCAAACTTTCCCGACTGCAGGGCTCTCGATTTGTATCACTAAAAATAGGAAATAAAAATAAAATACACGTCAAAACCGAGAATAAAAGGCTCCAAGCTCCATCATATGGCTTACATATTGTGATTTTTCAAATTGTACATTAAATGTAAGGCCGAGTGAACTTTGGAGATTGTTGTGAAAGTTAACCCTTGGCATTTAGTACCCGTAGACACCCTAAAACTGCATACATGTTTCCAGTTTATCCTTGGTTATTTACATCCCTTAGAATTGATTAGTTAAATTAATTCATTCATTCATACACATTCTATCATACCCTTTGGAATTGATTAAATTAATTCCTAAACCTTTAACTAACTTAATTAAACATTTATTTAATTAAATGGTTAATTATTTACTCCACCCCATAGCTAATTAAATTAGTTATTTATATCTCCTGGTAATGGGAGCATGGAAGATCAAAAAAGTCTATGGCAGGCTCCTGAGGAAGAATGGATCAAATTAAATTTTGATGGAGCATCGAGAACATTTTGAGACATTGAGACCTTCTTTGAACATTTTGAGTGGAAGGGTATATATTCATTTGGGGTTGCTCCATACAAGTGTAAGTGTACATCGATTCTTATATATGTGTGTGTGTGTTCACCCATGGAGAATATGTATTGAGTATATCGTCTCTATAGTTTAATTTAGGAAGAAGAGACATGTATGTATGTAATATGGAGAATATATCAGCTATACAGTCTAGAGAATATATTATTTTATTTTGGAATGTACATGACTATGAATTCAACTTGTGCAGTTGTCCGAATCCCCAAAAACCCGAAGTCAAGACCATTGGAATTTATGAGTAGTTATGGGGAAATGGTGTATGATAATATATGAATGTTATGGAAGTTTTGAGAAATAGTTTTTCTATTTGAATATAATTTGGTGTCGTTGAGTTTGATGGGAATAATTGAGATGCATAAGTTGTGGGAATAGTTGACATGCATAAGTGAAAACGGCAGATCAAAATTAAAAAAGTTTGGAAAAACGTCCGGGAGGCCGTCAAATTTAACATCGCCGCGTAAACGTCCGGAGGTCCTTTACCATAGGGAAACGCCTTGGCGTAATTATGAAAAAAATGGTTGTGACTATTAATAAACATACACTCTTGTTTGAATTCAAAAGAGTAAACATAATATTATGAAAAACTTTTTATATGACTATTTTTTCAATGTCTGTCACATCAACATTTACTGGACTTACCTCTTAAGAACATAATATATTTGTTGAATCCGTAAAGTAAATTAAATTGCAAGCATCCAATCAGAGCATCTGATGTCTTTGTTACCAGACAATCTAGGGGCATTCTCAGAGGGCATTTTCCGAACATAGAATGTTCACAAATATTGTGTTTTAGCTACTTAGATTTGTTGATTGCACAAAACTGGGGAAAAATCCAATGTTCAAAGTAGCTAAGAATGATTTACAAATTATGTCATAATATAATTATGTAGTGGATAAAAATGAAAGCTAAGTGTCAGTGAGTGCATTCAGTTGAGCTGAACCTGGTCATAACTTGGACATTTAGTAAAAAAACAATTAGAGAAAGCTCAGAAAGAAGAGGTTGGGAAGAATCCGGTTTGTATTCCAATCCATGAGGACTTAAAAAGAATCAAAAGAAAAAGAACACAATCCCAAGATGACTTGCAAATTGGGTTGAGAACGTCTTAAAAGCCACCTTCATAGATGAAGACGCTAAAGGAAAGGATGATAAGGCCACATTAACCTCCAATAAGAAGGCCCCAAGGAAGTAAACTATGAAATGCAAATCAAATAAATAAAGAAGACTTAAAGTAAACCATGTCTGTGGATCCCAATGATGAATCCGAGAACCCTGTGGTAAGGAACAACAAACAATATAGGGTTCAACAACAGATGGAGGCATAAGAATAAGATATTGTTCTAGAAGAAAAGCTTGCTAAACCCATGCATCACAAGAAAATAGAAAACACTCTGTCAGGACTATAAGCTATAAGTACTGACCAGGGACTGTGAGGATATCAAGAGGATCTTGTAGATGTAAATCACTCAGACTGATCGTACATGACCATGCCTCAAATGTGTTTCCGACTCCCAACAATCCCAAATCAATTTTTTCATTAAATGTTGGCAACAGAGCTACCTATGCAATACTTACCCCTTACTTAAATCTCGTGTATCATGACCAAGATTCCATTGGGTTCTTAGTGAAGTTTGATCTAGGCCTGAAGAAAATCTTTCAAAGGAATACAACCAACATAGTAGGCTTTAAGGCATTTATTCTCATACTACTTGATGACAAGCTTAATAAAAGTAACATTAATCAAAAAGTCATGAGAAGTTTCACTCGTTACCTTGTCATAGACCATGAGAACACATTTTCTCTCAGGTTTGGGAGTCTTTCTCACTGCTTGGATGAGTTCCATATTTTAAGACAAAAGCGGACTGATGAAATAACAAAATTTAATACCCACATGCTTAAAAATCCCACAAAGGCGGTATAGATAGTGGGAGTAAGTGACAAGACAATAGGAATGGGAGGTGACATGTAAAACCCTAGCAGATCCAAAAACTCACTATTAACCATTATTTATTGTGTGAAGATATTATTTGAATGTTTTCATATATTTTTGTCTATATGTTAAATTACAACTTCTGTCGAATTTTACAAATATGCGTCAAAAGTTTTATCATCATCCAACCTCGTTGCATATTGAATAACACCACTTATTAATAATTTTCATCTATTAAAAGAATATTAACAAAGTGAAAATAATCTGAGATAAATCTTTGAAACTCATTTGTTAAAAAAACACTAAAACAAGGCTTCTGATTAAAAAGAGAACCCCGTGTGTAAAAATATAGTATTCAATGCTAAACAGAGCCCCTGTTTTATCAGGTTAAGTACAAAAAATCGTGAATGAAATCAACACACTCCAGACAAACATATAGAACGATAGATGCATTTCTAAACCTGGAAGTCAAATAAGTCATTATTCCTTGAAGTTGGAACTCTTCAGATGCCACTGTAATGTTATCTCTTTTAACCAGTAGGTAAAGGGCTCCTTGACGTAGACATCCTCCTTCACCTTCTCCTTCATGGATTCTCTAGAACAATATTTTCTTTGTTCTAGATGCTCTCCCTTGCCATCATCAGAGCCCTTGCCAACATCTCGAGTTCCTTATTTCTAGATCAACTGGATGATGTGGAGCTCCAGTTGTACCCCGTGGGGCAGACTGATCTGAACTAATATTGGACCCGTGGTTTGAGTTCACCAATGTACCCTGTTTGGCATGCAAAACATGACTGTCTTTTGGCATGATTATGAACTTCCTCCCTGACAATGATATTCTTCCACATTGTTGATATAACACCTTGAGATCAAATAATGTTTGAGTAAGCCCCTTTTTAAGGATTCATCAAGGATTTGTCTTACTTGGTTTTCGCAAAAATAAGCTTCTCAAGAATGGTTGTATTTCTGCTACTGGTGGAAGAAATTAATAAGATAAACAATGCACTAGCTCCAATGAGAATTGCACTTTATCATAACACAGTTTTGGATGTTGTTCTCTTCAATGTTGTTACTAAGGGTTCAGATGGTTTATCAATGGATTGGAGGCCCGAGGGTAATGATGAGGGAAGTGTCCTTGGAAATGTTTTGTTGGGCTCCATTCCCATTGGTACTCCTTTAGAACTAATACTCCCTACTCTTAATTTGATATCCTAGCAGCCCTCATCTTTTGATTTACATTGTAAGGCGCTGCAGTTTTGTCTTTTCCCCATTTGTATACTTGAATAATTTTTGGAGGTGAAAAACATGTACATTTACAGAATATACATTGCCTTTTATAACAATGGCATCCAGTCCTGACCTTCATTTGACAGAATGCCTCAAAGATTAATACCAGTATAGATAACAACGTTGAGTCCATAATTACTTGTGGTTAAAGTATTGTTATTCTAAGAGTTTAGTTAGAGCATTGATAGGGTCAACCCATAAATTGAGGAAGAGAGATCTCAAGCTTTAAGTCTAGTATTGTATTACTAGAGGAGATGATGGAATGGGACACATGTGAAGATTTAATAATTAAGAATTTGATCTTTGTATGGAATTTTGTAAGTTCTGATTAACTATATCTGAGGTTTATCAGGGACAAAGGTTAAAAACCCTACAAATGTTTTATCATGCTCTAAATTCCTAACTGCAACAAGAAATAGGAGGAGGACGTTATTTAAAGGACATACCAAATTTTAATTGGCCAATACAGTCAACAATACAGGTTTTACATGCATATTTCCATACACAAGTCTAATATAGGGCATCAAATATCTATTGATTAACCCGATAAAAACTCTCCAAATTTCAACCATTTTTCTACCCGGCCCATAGAGGAGGTCTACAAAATTTCATATCGAATGGTTAAGTGTGTATGAAGATATCTATACAAATTCGTGTAGCGAGGGACAAATAAACAACTTGTGCAATACAAGAAAAGAGTTAAAATTTTATTTAAATAAATGTTTAAAGGTTTGTTTTGTTTCATATTATCACTGAAATATGTTCAAATATGCTGAAAATTGTCATTTGATTTAACAATTCCTAATTGAGGTTGCATAAAAGGGACAAGACTCAAAAGCTAAAATATGTAATTCTTTACACTAACATGCTACAGATGAATAACTCCTGGACCTTTTACATGTGTTGCAGTTCTTCCAACCATCTTCATCTGCATGAAACATTTCACAAAATCTCATGTTCTCATATGCAGACCTGTGTATAAAAATAATCATGTAAATAAATGATTTAAGATGTCAGTACAAAAATATAAATTAAACAGTGTAATATTTCCACAAAATTTGGCATTGGAATTCAAAAAAAGATGAAACGATCTAATCGTCAAAATTCACATGACTCACTTAACAAAGGGTCTGTATTTAATTCAATAAATGATGCAGAACATGAGAAACAAAATTTGAACAGAGGAAGGCACACTAATGTTAGCAAATCATACAATTTGGCTTTGAAGTCGATAATATACGGAACCTTCACAGACTTTTCAATGTCCGATATGCGTAAATCGTAGAGCCAAGGAGATAGGTAAAAAATGCAGTCCATACTCGTGTTGGTGCTTTAAAAGATTCCCAATTAGGCTAACTTCGCATTGGGTACCCGGAAGGGCAAACAAAATCTCATCTTGTAAACAAAAATCCACACCGAAGTTTTCACTCACCCGGATTGACACAAGTAAACTTACACTCAAAGCCACAGTGCGACCCGATCGAAGAAGCAATCGTCCATAAAAAGCAAAAACGTACAAATGACCGCCAAAGTTAAACACTTTGGAAACACTTTGGAAAAACGTCCGAAAAGATCATCAATTTTAACATAGTTACGAAAACGTCCATGCAGAGGCCTTTCCCATAGGGGGAACGCCTTCTGCGTAATAAAAAACAAAAAAATTAAAACGTGTGTGAATATTTAAGTCCAAAGACGTGTAGCCATTATTCTTATACTTTGGGAGGATCAAAGTATTCTACTTTGACGAATGCACATATTTCGCATTAACATAAATATAAAATTGTCTTTTTCTTCGTATTTTTTGACCCTATAGATCTTAAGATGACTCTCATAAGTCATTATTATTTTAAAAGTAATTTTTGCTACGCATTTTCACCGATATAAGTAATCTTGGAATGACGAATATAAATCCCGGAATGACAAATATAAGTTAAAAAATGACGAATATAAATCATTATTTAAAAGTTTTAATTTTTTAATATTTTTTTGAATTTGGCGAAGTTTTTGGAACATATAATATTTTTATGAATAATCTTTGTGTCAAAATTATTATTATGACACTAATTCAATTACAATTTGTAAGTATTTAATTTTTATACAATGATAATTAATTATTATTGTATTAGTGTATGTATATGTTTATGTTATGTTAGGTTGATGGAGATGTCCACATGTGGCACACATCCCCGTAATTAGTTATATGTTTATAATATATGGGGTCGCATAAGAATTAGTTTTATCGGGTAATGAGTCAACCTATCTTTGGGATTATGATATGCACCGTTAATCTCATGTTTCACCTTTGTGCGAGAAGACTTGTAAAGTTCCTTAATAGTTTTGAGGCGAGTGGAGTAGTTCGGAAAAATTGTTGAAAGATTTTTGATTTTTAATGCATGTTGGCTTTTCTCGTGATGACATACCCAAAGTCCGCTACATTTATGAGAAAAGGATTCTTTCCCTGGCTCGCATGATTTGTGTGTCATCTCTTGAACAATGGGAATCATTATGCGATCATTAAAATAGTATTTGGATACATATTTGAAAAACGCCATAACCATTAGTTGTTAGGTGTAAACGATAACATAACATCCTGGTGCCCTCCATGCCATGTCTTTTTCATTTAGATTATTGAGGGGCTAATATTATTATGTATCGTGAAGGTGACTCTGCCTCGTCTATCACTATGAAGGAGAAGCAAAAGTAATTGGATGTCCGAGTGATCCCCACGCCATGCTTGTTGGCTCACTCCATCGTAACTCACCTCGGCCTGCTTTGTTCTCTGAATCACTAGCCCCACCATTGTGTCTTTGAGATTGGCCTTGGAGATCGTGTCTTTGATTACCCTTTCATGTATGTATGCGAGGTAACATTATGTTTTATTCATAGATAAAACTTGAAACTTTCTTAGCGTTAGACTTTTGTATCATTTAAAGTACTTCTTCACGGTTTATAAATCGGTTTTAGATTGGGTGTGTCCTGTGGTTGGAAATGGAACATTAAGGGCATGGTCCCATGGAAGGGGGCTCCTTAAATATCTCAGCGGGTGCTGTTGAGAAAATTTAGGAGCATTTTAGCAATTTTAAGGTCCCATGATTTTTTATTAGTTTCCTCAACAATACCCATTTGAGATATTATAGGATCCCATTGGATATTTATGGTTATTTGTAGGAAAATAAAATCATATTTCTCTCTAAAATCACCAAAAAATAATGGCAGAATGCATATTAGATTCTATCAGCCCTAAACTGTAGGGGGAAACTCCTAGCGCCCCCTCTCCAGCCACCCCTTAAGTTTAGGGGCTAAAAATGCGAGCTCCTATTTTTAGGCCTAGATTCTATTATTTCCGTAGTAGTTGGCTTTAAAAACAAGCATGGGACCTTCGCTGCAAGAAAATAGAAGCCCAAGGCCCTCCATGGGACCATGCTCTAATAGTGCGATTCGGTGGGTTCTTATACTCAAGTTAGCTTTGTTTAGGTGCATTTCTTTTATCATGTCTTTGTAGAATATGATACCCCTCACCTCACCTTCCGAAAATTTTTGTTCTCTCTCTATCCGATTGATTTCTCGGCATTTCCTAAAATTTAATAAATATGTATTGCAACCTCCATAAGGATGTGATTCGATTTTCTTATATAAAACACACCATGCATTATGTGGTACACTATACAAATTCTCTTATTGTTCTATTTTTAACTCGAGATTCGTTGACTTTCATATCAGATCGAGATTGATATAAAAGATCCTGATTTTTTATAGTCCTAAATTGAATTCGACTCGGAGTAACGAAGGGTGGATTGTTTTTTCATCTTTCACTAGTGAAATTTTCAAGAGTTTCAATGTATTTTGAATGTTTTGCTTAATGTAATAAGTTGGTATACTGATAAATCGTACGTGAAATGTACAATGGAAATGCCGAAGGGGATCTTTTGAAGGATTCATATTGGAAGGAGAGAAACATTGGGAGAGGAAGAGGGGTGAAGATGAAGGTTAGATGGTGGAAAAGTGCAGAGGCAACGGAAATAGAAAGTAGAAACTTGATGTGAAACTTAAAAGTCGAACAACATGACGCCGTATATGGAAATCCTTTGAAGGAGAGTAGGGTTGTTGATCAAGACGATGCGGAATCAATTTATAGGTATATATGTGAATGTAAGGAGTGGTAGAAAGATATTCTTTGAAGTGAAAATGAGTATGTAGTTTTATCCAGTAGCATTTAGAGACATGAAGATGTGGAGTGCAAGTAGCATCCAGAGGAAGTGACTTCATGTGGAGTTCTCCCCATCAACGATTGTGATGGCAACATATGGATCTTTACATTCAAACCATAGCATGTACAAATCAAAGTATAGTTCATTACCTCATAACATGTCCACTATAAAACATGAGAGTACATTCAAGATTGCAGTCATGATAGATGATAGAGGGTTTGATACTAACTTTACAGATATAGCTATTGGCCATCGAAGGAATCTGATCACTGAAATTTTTACGTTGTCACTCTAGTTTCCATTATAATAATACAATATAAGGAAAATGTGTGCATCAAACTACATGGGATGGTGAAATATGTATGCATTTTTATGTTTCATGTCTCATAATTGGAATTCCAAGTGTTAAAAGTCCACATAACGAAAATTCACATCTAAAGCACCAATTGCACTCATGTAAGTAATACAAGTGAGATTGAAATAGTCCATGTGAAATCTCTAATATATAGTTGAGCTCATAGAGAAAACGCCTTATAGCGTAAATATATTAAAACATTATATATTAATATTTTATTTTGACACATATCATAAAAGATGCACCCAATTTTGATATATTAATAGTCAATTTAAACACACAAAATTTCTATCGATATAATGTTGATCCATATATAAACCAAAAAAACACTCCATCAACCATAATGGTGTTTACAATAGAAGGGCTAAAGGAAATGAATGCATTCGAAGAGTTTCCTACACTACGACCACCACCATGTGGAGATAGAGTTTGGCCTTAGGATTTCAACGCATCCTGCCAAATTCCTCTCCATCATCAAATTTATGATTATTTCCAGACTCCCTCAACCTTGTCTCATAGGGAAAATGCCTTATGGTGTAAATATTATGGTTGACGCAGGAATCATATATGGTGCCCCAGAGAAATAATCGGATGCAGTGCCAAGGGATCAATATGTGAAGCCATTGATTTTCCACGATGGCCAATGAGCTGTTCAACCCTCGCCATTGATGTCCATAGTGATTTTCTTGTGGTTCCCAATTGGTATATTTTTGGCCATAACCCGGATGTATCTCAAATATTGTTAGTGTTGACTTATTTTGTTCCTTAGCCAAGCTTCTAGACAACAACTTATTACAGTCGTGACGTGTGCTCAAGGGGGACCACAACATTGATGATGCAGTTTATTTCTTGTCAGATTTTCCTTGTTGGTCTTCATCTATTATCTCCATAGCCACCTGTAGGTGTCACGAATTCCATATGAGGTGAGTATTTTCAATGTTCCTTCTTCTCATGACACGTACCATAGGGAGGTTAGAGTAAAAAATAAAATCCAGAATGACAACTTGTGCTCCCAGACTTTAGTAGTTGATAACAGGATCCAACACCTACGGAGGAAGTGTTAAAAGGCTCCTACATGCCATTTGCAACTAAAGAAATGAATATTTAGGGCACCAAGATAAAGAAGCCTCATACGATTGGAGGCTTAATCTCAGATTTTTCGTGCAGTCAATGTCTATTTTAGTTGTAGCGAGGAATGTAAATATCATAGGTAAAGCAGATTTTGTGAGTTACATGAGACCGACTGCTATTGTTTCTATGCTCCATGTTTTGGCCACTGTGCTCAGACACTGTACGGAATGGGATTGCGATTGGTTTATTAATCTTAAGTGCCTCCAACTCTTCGTTAATTCCATAGGATGGTAAATATACTTATTGTGTTTTATTTTTGTGTTTTTGTTGAACTTTTTAACTTTTACTGTTTTAAATTAGCGGCACTTTTTTATTAAATATGTTGGGCGATGTGATTTTAGTTGAATTTAATGGTATTTATGCAATGGATAATGTGGAATTGGTTTTCATTTAATTAATTTTGTGATGTTTTAGTGGTCCTACATTTAGATCAAGTATTAGCCTTGGTTGGTTTGACAGAGTGGACCATATGAATTTAAATTTTATTTTAATTATCTTTTTCTTGGATGGTTAATTTGCTAAAAATCAAGCGAAAAAAAAAAATTGTGTCAATTTTGTTTATTATCTCTAAATTTTTGAGAAAATTAAAATTGAAACCAGATTCTACATGATAGAAAAAACTTGCCAATATGCTACCTAAATGTGATGCAGTTGTCTTCAATATGCCTCTT
Source organism: Taxus wallichiana var. yunnanensis (assembly GCA_018340775.1). NCBI lineage: Eukaryota > Viridiplantae > Streptophyta > Pinopsida > Cupressales > Taxaceae > Taxus > Taxus wallichiana. The sequence goes on along the minus strand of CM031235.1, from coordinate 3,857,262 downwards.
TTTGAAAAAAGTATGTATGTTATTACATTCATAAGACATAATATCTCTTTTATTGAGTTAAAGAAGGCAATTTTGATATTTTTTTAATCTCAGCAATTGTGCATAACAATCTTATATTGTCTCTCTTTCACAAGTGGTTCTGTTAGAGGAATATTTGATAAGGAGAAAAATAGCAAGATCAAGGGGTTTTGATTGTGAAAAATGCTCGAGGATATATCATGGATGTTCGAGGTTCATTGCAGTTTTCAATCTACTTTTATACCTATTGTCTTCATGATGAATGTGAAAAATCCTTCATTGAAACAATATTGTTGTGAGTAGAGAGAGCACAAATAATTTTCTATACTAGACCATTTAATGGTCAAGACAAAATTATGTACAATTTTATTATTCTAGAAGTGATTTAGTTATGTAGAAGTTTCCAAATTTTAGTTATATGGTTATCATTATTATCCAGGTCACACTTATCTTGTGTCAAAATATTGACATATGTAGTGTGTTTTAATAGAGCATGTTGACAAGCGACAATGTAAGAATACATATGACATGCATGGCTACTACAAATAGATATAAGTGTATCATTGCAATACCCTATGATACCACTAAATGTGAGATTTGGGAAGACACTGGAAGTGAGATAGATGCTTTTGTTTTAGGTATTGAAACATGATGAACATTTATTAATGCATAGATGCTCTATGAATGATATTGATCATAATTTTTATTCCTATTGTGTGTAGTATCGTGTGATGTAAGTTATTTTGTAGAGAAAAGACAACTACATACATGTTAGATCATAAAAGATTGATTTTTAAAGTTATCACAATCTATGGGTTTAATTAAAAATACATTGTCACCACTTTTTTGTACAAGTTTATTTCTTGCAATTCCTATTACGATTGCAACTATTGTGTATAGAATAAACTATCACAATAATTACTTCCATTATTGGTTGTTTTCATGACACAACACACTTTTTAGTTATGCATACATCCACTATCATTTGTTTTCATGACACTACAACACTTTTTGGTTATGCATACATCCACCATCATGCCCACCTATTGGTGTTTCCATTGCACACTTTGGTGCAATTACGTCATCACTAATATAAGTACTAGAATGGCGAATATAAATCTTGGAATGACAAATATAAGTACTTGGAATGACGAATATAAATCATTATTTAAAAGTTTTAATTTTTTAATATTTTTTGAATTTGCAAAGTTTTTGGAACATATAATATTTTTATGAATAATCTTTGTGTCAAAATTATTATTATAACACTATTTCAATTAAAATTTGTAAGCATTTAATTTTGATACAATGTTAATTAATATTAGAGTTTGTGGATCTCTGATGAAAAACGAATGCACGAGAAATTGTAGAAATCAAAATAACTAACAATAAGATGCAATATGATCAAAACTCACAAAGGCAAGAATGGCTCCAAATCACTCAATGCTCCATGCTCCATATTCACCATATAATAGAATGATGCAAGTCAAGTACATATAGGTGGTGAATGTGCAACCTCCTCCTAGATCAGTGGGGAATAACTCTCACTAACTGATACTAGAAGTAGAGTTGACTCCACACAACTAGTGAGCCAACTGAACACAACTGGTAAGCTAACTCAACCTAACTGGTAAGCTAACTCAACACAATTGCTACAACTAAGCAAGCATATCCCATGAGTGTAGGAAAGCTCCAAGTAAATAAACAAATACAAGGAAAATAAATATCCTACACTAACAATTAATTGTTATTGTATTAGTGTATTTATATGTTTATACTATGTTAGGTTGATTGAGATCTTAGAGCATGTGGCACACATCCCCCTTAGTTATATTTTTGTAATATATGGGGTCACTTAGGAATTAGTTTTATCGGGTAATGATTCGACCCATACTTTGGGATCGGGTGTTACCCATCCATTAAGAGTAATGTATGTCCGTATAAAGGATGTGAGTATTAGTATGAGCTATGTTATGGATGTATGAGTTGATTCTTCTACTTGGTAGAAGTATCTGGAGGTGTCCCCCTCGAAGTGGATTCCCATCTTGGGAGATTGTGGAGTTACTCCTTATTTAAAGATCATCGTATGGTGTTGCCCTACCTTAAGGGTATTATTCTCGTATATATTGAATATTTTGGCATCTTGGCCCACCAATATATCTTGTGTTGTGTTATCTTCTGCAGATTATTCATTTATTATATGCAAAGATCTTATCAAGTGGTATTAGAGCATCGATCCGGGAAATTTGTGGGATGAAACCCTAATGTTGGTGATTCACCTATATCTTGAGATCAAATTTGAATTTTTCGGATAATTTTTTTGCGAAGTGGAGACATAATTCAAGTGATCTTCCTCAAAATTTTAGAGTTTTGGAGCTATTTTATGAAAGATATGTCTATTTTGGGGTTGAAACCCTAATTTTAAGGTTTTGTCTATATCTTCCAATTGCAATGAATTAGCTCTTCAATTTTTTTGGGTTGAGGTAATTATATTTAATGATAAATTATTGAAATTTTGGATTTGTTTTGAGAGAATTATTGCATTTTTATGGTTTTTCAAAAATTTGCTCCATAAGCCGCAATATTAGGAATTTTTCTGAATTTTTTACATTTTCGAAAATCTCTCAAAAATACAATTGGGGTTTGTGTTCTATTTTTCGATTTTTGTCCGACCTCTAGCCAAAAGGGTTAGAACAAGTTTTGATTAAAAGGGTCTATTCCTAAACCCTAGTTTTTGTGGATCATGGGGATGAGAACTTTTTATGGAGATGGCGAGATTGATGCTAGAGAATGGTGGATTTAGTTTAAGGAATAACATTTTCATATTTTTAAATACCAAGTATTTTATTAGAAAAATAACTTGGTGGTCTTGTCTTAACATGGTGGTATCAAGTGCAACTAAAGTGTCTCAATTGGTCTTGGGAGGAAATTGAATGGGTTTTCTTAGATCGATGGGCCAAAGAAGATGAAGAAGAAGAGGATGTTACTAATGAGGGTGTTTTAGATAAGGATGAGAAAGAAGAAGAAAAAGAAAAAGAATTTGACAATGAAGAAGAATACAATGTTGATGATGAAGAGGCTACACATGATTTAGAAGGAGAGACAACATATCAAGATACAAGTTCAAATAGTGCATCTCCAAGGAAGGAAGCTTCAATATTTCAGTTTGAAGGGTGCATTCAAAGGAAAAAGGTAATTGTTTCCATAAACCCTAACAACAAATATAACTTCATCAATATGGATGTAGCTCAACATCTACATGTTCAAGCAAAGCATATCAAATAAGCTCAAGTGGATGGTAAGCATATTCAAGTTTTTGAAGATTTAAAGCTCTCTATGGATAAATATATTTTACATTCAAATTTTTATGCTTTAGATATGGATGGTATGGATATTGTTCTTGGATATCCTTGGTTAGAGACCTTGGGAACAATCAATATTAATGTGCAAAATAAATTCATGAAATTATGGTACAAGAGAAAGAAAATTACATTGCATGATATCACACTTAACAAGGGAAAAAGTAATGTAAAGAGGGAGCATGAAGATAAATTTCTAGATGGTGAAGAGAGGAACAAGAATGATTTAGAAGAAGAGGATGAAGAACATGATGAAAAAGACAAAAATATTCATCTACTCAAGAGAAAAAGAAATAGCAAACAAGGTGGAAGAGGAAAAGAAAGTTGAGGAAAAGGTTGATAAGGTTGAGGATACTAAGGTTGCACCATATAGACACCCACATCATCATGAGAGGAAACAATCATGGAGACATGTTAGGACACATGAGGGCAAAAATCTATATGGATATACAGGGAATTGGAGGAGCAATAATTATGGCTATACATGGAATCAATGGAGCAACAATTATATGACATGGAATCACAGGAATAATTATTATGGATATGCATGGATGCTGAGGAGGAACACATATGGAAAAGGATGGAATCGTAGAGTACAATAAAATATGGAATCAAGTTTGGAGTACTAGGATTTCATATAGGTGGTTGGATGATCGAGCATGGCGACAAGTGTGTAATGATTTAAAACACACTCATTATATGGTTTCTTCTTATGTTTCGGGGACAAAACATGTCAAGGAGGGAGGGAATAATGCATGTACCTTGGGATATGATATTATAATGTATATGGGTTGATGGAGATGTTGACATGTGGCACACATCCCCCTTAGTTAGTTATATGTTTATAATATATGGGGTCACATAAGAATTAGTTATATTGGGTAATGAGTTGGCCTACATTGGGATTAGGTGTTACCCATCCATTAAGAGTAATGTATGTCTATATAAAGGATGTGAGTATCATTATGAGTTATGTCATAGATGTATGAGTTGAGTCTTCTACTTGGTAGAGATATATTGGAGGTGTCCCCTCGGAGTGAATTCCCATCTTGGGAGATTATGGACTCACTCCTTCCTTAAGGAGCATTGGATAGTTTTGCCCTATCTTAAGGGTATTATTTTGCATATATTGACTTTTTGGGCATCTTGGCCCACCAATATATCTTGTGATGTATTATTCTCTCTAGATTGTTCATTTACTATATGTAAAGATCTTATCAATTTACGAGATCATCAATTCAAGTTAGACCCTTATTGTTGTGGTTTTTATAATCATTAAAATTTGACTTATTTTCTTGTATTGTTGAGATTATCAACCTCAATTTCAGTTGTCAACTTTTCGTTATTCTTAATATGAGCTTTAGCATACATCAGTTTCTCTATTTTCTCATGTTTCCTCTCTTTAATCTAACTTTCCCTCTCTTGCCCCTAGTTTTTGGCTTGATTTTTGTCATTTACCAATTTCGTAAGATGATGACCATCTTCATATCCTGTGTGACAGTTGTTACATCTCTACAAAAATGCTCGTGTGATTTTTGGGCCCTTTTAACCCAAACTTGATTTACCCATAATCCTTGAATTTTCTTTAGCCACTTCCTATTTGTTGTGTAAACGTATGCACCCATAAGCTCCAAATTTGAATATAAGAGGTCTATAAATACAAAGGTGCACTAGTGCTTTTAGGGAGAAGTTACATGAGAGAGCATCCGTATTAAAACATCCTTGTTTTGAAATTCACATTTCAAGCATATAGAAGCATATATATTCTCTTAATTGTTACATGGATTGAAAAGATAAGGGTTAAGCCAATTGTATCTATGTAAGATTGTTTCTTGATTGCATTGTACTTGTTTGTTGTTTATTGTGCATTATCCTCTAGTTAAATGGCATGATAAACATCAAGGAAGCCATCAACTTTTATTTGGTGTAGCACATGCCCCAAAACATATTTGTTTTCCTTACACAATTTATAAACCTAGAAGTCAAATTAAGGTTTTGAAGAAGGGGATTGATTTCAAGCACGCTTTGCCACAAATATAAACAAATTAAGATACGCTTTTGTAGATTACATCACAAGAATGATTTCACAAAGTTGGATCCACTTTAGACCAGATATTGCCATTTTTGTCCTAGATTCCTATCATTTTTGTACCCTACTTATCTAGTTAAATCTACATGAAATTGGTCGGCATGGGTTTATAGATTTGTTTCTCTAGTAGTTGTTTGTCTTTCCTTTTAGACTTGTTTCACACATCACCAAAGGACAACATCTAGATTCATGGATTTCGGTGTATTTATGTTTGTAACCCTTTTTCTAAGTATTTCATAATTTTACATGTTCATATGATCCAAAGACCTCTTTTATGCAATTGAATATGTATTTATTGATTTAAATCTAAATTAAGTCGATTTCAATGTATTTTGATTATTTTAATGCACTTGCTTCAATGTAAAGCCGCTAGACACATCTACACAAATAAATTACAACTCAAACATGTATGTGTTAGATGATTAAACGTATCCATAAATATTTTAATTAGATTATTCATTTTGTAAGTTTTTACTTGGCATAGTATAAAACCTTGAGATGACCTACATGAGTACTCATGGCCTTAAAGATATATTTTTTCATATAATTTTGGTAATAATCACGAAAGCATCACTTTATGTCTATAAATAGTAGATCAAGTGGTTAAAATGGGTAAAAAAATCATACTTAATTTTAAATTTCATTAAATACCTTATAATATCTAAAGTTAATAATGTATTAATCTTCATCATGAAACTAAAGAAAATAGAATAACTTAATTACGCAAATAAAATCCCCGCCCTATAAAATTAGGTTGATTACACCGAGAGGCGTTTTAAAAATGGCATTGAGGGGTGGTGGTGGACTATAATATCTATGAGTGTGCCAATTTTAATTTCGGCCTTAAATTTGATGTCCATTTAACTATCATTATATGATGGAATTTGAAGCCCATCTATTTTTTCGGGCATTACATACTAGTGTAACTAGATTGACACTATTTGTCACCATTCAATGGAAATTTTTGAAGAAGGTGGTGAAGTCGTTAATAATTGTGACATGATAAGGGTCTTGAGATTGATTTCTTTCGATGTTTTCAAATAGAAATGTATTCAAGATTTTTCTATTAGTAGGTGTTGATGCAAAATCACAAGACTTGAATGGCCTCGAGATCCGAGTGGGGCATCCGGTGTGATCTGCATAACATTGGACCATCTCTCAAGTTATGGGACTTGCGAACTTGAGATGGACCTCCAGAGAAAGCTAGTTCTTGTTCCTAAACTACCTACCACAATCTACTCTAGTGCAGGAAAAACTAATCTATCCTAATCTAACCATTCCAAGGAACCAGAGAGAAAGAGAGAGTGAAAGAGAGCCTACACTAAAGCGGTGATACACTAGAAAAGGAAAGAGGCGAGATACTGTTGAGGGAGGATGAAACAGGGGAAAAAGGAGATGAGGGAGGTCAAGACAGAAGTGACACAGACCTAGATCCTAATCCACCATCAAAACTCCATGAAACACGACATCTTACACTTGCAAATGTGAAATACATACACAAAAAACAGATCTGAAAGGGAGAGGCACGGAGAAACAATAAAACATGAGAAAGGGTTGAAGAACACCACAAAATCATGAGTTTATTGCTCTAGAAGGTGCACAGACCATTACATTTCTGCTCAGAGGAAAAAATACGCTTTTCAGGCGTAGGAGAAGGCTTATAACTCAAATGGAGTCAAGAAATTTTTTTTATAGAGTTTCCCCACACCTGAATGTCTCTCCCTTCTCAAATGAGAAGTGTTTTCAATATATAGAACATCGAGGTGAGAGAGAAAGAAGAAAAATCAAATTCTGCTCTGAAATCTCAACCACCAACCATCAATGCCCTACAAATCCACCTACAATCTGTCAATTTTGGTTCCCCATGTCTGTTTGGCGTGTTGGAGAAGGAAAGATGGCAAATCAAATCAGATCTGGGTAGTTGAAGCAATTGGATCCCATATTAATGGCTTGAAAGACTTTTTCCATATTTTCACCCATCAAAGCCTATTGAAAATAATATTTTATGCTTCCATGGCGTAGAGGATGTCGAGATATTTCCAACGGTACCAAATTTGTTGAATTTCGAGCACTAGATCGAAAGTTATGCCCATTTGAATATTTGAATCGAATTCGTACAAAATGGCGAAAAATCGTTTTTGCAAAATGGATTCGCGGGCCCGAAATTACAACTTGCACCTTTTGCACAAAAATTACAAAAGTGCAAAAGTTCCTGCACCCCACGCAAGCCCACAACTTCAAATTTTGCATTTGGCGAACAAACCTCCTTGGGCTCGCGGGCCCGCACTTGCAAACTGCACTTTTTGAGAAAGTTGCAAAAAATCCAAAGTTTCCCCATGGCCCGCCTCCCCGCATGTAATTTAGGCCTGACACGTGGCTTCTCTGGGCATCGGCGGAGGTGTAGCTTACTTTTATACTTTTACACTTTTCAAAACAAAAGCTAAAATTCCAAAGTTCCTCCGATGACCCGCCTTCCCGCTTTGACCTAAAACATGGCCACGTGTCCCTTTGCGGGCCTGTTTTGTATTTTTGTGTTTTGACTAAGTCCCTCTATTTGGCGAAGGCTTTATGTCTGACCGGGACACGTGGAGGCTTCCGCTCATTTGGAGACTCTGTTTGGACTTGACCTTTGGAGGTGCGCCGATTGGACACGTGGAGAGCTAGCGCATGTTTGGGACCTACTTTTGGATTCGCCCCCTGAAAGAGCGCCAAAGGAACATGTGGAGGCTTCCGCCTGCCTGTCTCGAGATTGGACTTTTCGATGGTGGTGTCCCCTTTTCGGACCTTGGACATGTGGAGGGCTAGCGCTAGTTCAAGGTCTCTCTTTGGGCCGCGCCTTTGAAGTTGCACTGGATGAGACATGTGGTGGCTTCCGCGCCCTAAAACTTTTCAACCTGTCGACTCTATCTCCTTTTCAGACCTGGGACACGTGGAAGCTTCGCGCTCATTTAGGGACTGTCCCTTAGGTCTCACTTCTAAAGTTGCGCCGATGAGGCACGTGGAGGCTTCCGCCGACCCTCTTATACTTAGTCGATTAAATGGCATGCTCCGCCCCTCCTTTTTACGCCGACCACGTGGCGAGCTCGCGCTTGTTTGAGTCTCGCTTTGGGCCTAACCTTCGGAGGTGTGCCGATTGGACACGTGAAGGCTTAGTTGACTCTCTTATACTTAGTCAATTCAACGGTCGTCTCGCCCCATTTGGACTCCCGGCCACGTGGCGAGCCCGCGCACACTGGGGACCCGACCTTGGGTTCTATCCTTGGAGTTCGTCGTTGAGACACGTGGGGCTTAGTTGACTCTCTTACTTGGCTCTGAGTCGACTCGTATGTGAAGTCCGAAACTTGAGCCCTTTCTTCAATCTTCTCCTGTGAACCTCTAGCCTCCTTCCTCCTTTGACGTTGTTTGATCCTCCATTGTCGAGCCCGTCTCGCTTCTCAGATTTGGGATCGATTGTGAGCCCGCTGGACTGAAACGACCCTTAGATTTTCTTCTGTGCATGGTCATGTTTGATCAAGTTTGTCGGGGGGCAAAATTGGGATAACATTAGGTGTTATATAATGACAATGCAAGGTGGTGTATAACGTAGTGAGTTGTTCACAATTATAATTAATCTTAAATTTAATGTTCATTTGACTTCCACAAGATAATTTCAACCTTAAATTTGGTATCCATTTAATCGTCACTTCAAAAATTTATCTTTTTACTTAATCATAATCTAAGACAAATACCTCAAAATTGATATCCATTTTATAATTAATTATTTTATATAAAATCTATTAACAATATGTTGCATATAAAATTAAGAAGTATGAAAGCAACCACTTCCTCTCATATATATTACAATGATATTTGACTTATTTTTAATTGATTTTGAGCTGCTCTAACTTACAAAATTCCAATACATTTCTACTTGAACCGATGTATTTTTCATAGATGTTGCACGATGTTTGACTTGTTTATCAAATAATATCTTATTAATACTCCTTAAAAAATTAATTAAAATTTGTTCTCATTAACTCGCGTCAAATAAATATTTAAAATATATATATTCAATTTAATAAACCAAGGGAAGTCGCCCACGCAAAAACAAATGTTATAGCCTTTTAAATATAAAGTCGTGTACCAACGCAAAGAAAACCAGAGCCACTTTGACGCAATCCATGCCAAAATAAGGGAATCTCTTGACCATATTCAAGACTGAAGCGCCAAATAAAAACGAAAATTTAATTACTTAAAAATGGTAGCATTAAGAATTTATGGAAATATATATATCATAGACCTAACAAAAATATGCTATTAAAGTTTGTGGGGACGAAAGGTTACATGCAAGTTATAGAATTGATCTCGATAGGTGAATTGTGTGTCATTCCATGAGGGAGGAGTAGTTGGGGTGGAAATGCCATTGGCCCAATATTTTGAAATATAATACGGTTTGTTGTAGAAGACCCCACCACTCTATTTATACAAGAAGACAATGTTGGTACATGATTTTAGGGTATTTGTATGTTTAGTGTAAATTTTTATCCATTTTTATGTTTTTTCTTTCTTTCTATTGTCTCTGCTCCTTTAATCTGGTTTCTCTCTTTTCTTCTTATATTCATGATTCTTTTGAGTTTCCCTAGGATTACCTATGTACAGTTTTAGGACTCTTCTTTGTGTGGGGCTTTCTAACTCATTTTTAGATTTTATAGGTGTTTTGGGTATTTTATGTCATTTTTTCCCACCCATTGTGTGTCTTCCTATGTAGCGATAGGGCCTTAATTTGAATTCGAGTCTATACATGCATAGGTGTATTATTGCATTTAAGACATCGATTACGAAGGAACGAACAAGAGATACAAGAGCATTTTAGTGCCAAAAGCAATCATTCCAAGCATTTAGAATCAACCTTTAAGCATTTAAATAAATATAAAGAGTATTCTAACATTTATTGTGTGTTGCTTCAAACATTTATTAGAGCATTAAAGGTGATAAGGGTTGGGTACTTGCATGACAACGGACTACATGTTGAACTTGCATTATACTTGTCGTGTTTGCTTTAGAAAATCGATCAAATAAAAAGGTCAAAGAATAATGGAGGGATAATGTAGAGACCTCAAAACATACATGCCCATTTTTATTATTTTCTTGTGAGATTTTGTTACTCTATTAGGGTTCTAAAGAAGAAGATCGAATTCCAATATATTAATGTAGAAATTTGGAAAAGTGAGCGAGAGTTATGGAGCTCAAGTTGATGAACAAAGTTGTGAGATCATATGTTAGTTAACCTTATGGATTTATACACTAATGGTACCTAAATGGTATTGTAATAGTTGTGGCAAAGAAGATTCTTTGTTCATGTTACATCTTTATCTTCTTCACCTTGTTGTTTGGCTATGGTATGCATTTTTGTTTTCAATGATTGTCTTTGGATTTATGAAAATCATATATCCCTCTAAAACCGCCTCTAATCATTTCTTATTACTTCAAGATTATTATTTTATGAAATATTATGGGTAAATGTTTTACCTTTTGATGTGAAACTACTTTCGTATAAAATCTTTATTAAACATGTATTCTTGTGCATGTTTGATAACATTCTAAGTTAGATCTTGATTCCTTTTGATGGATCTAATTGTTATAGGTTTTGTTTCATTTTATTTGTTCCAAATCTATTTGCCCTAGCTATTATGTGTTATATTGCTTCCACATTGTTCAAATTGTAAACTCTCTATATGTTATGTATGTTTTATGACATTTAAACCCCATCTAGAACAAGTGTAAGGATGAATCTAACTCTATTAATTTTGTTAAAATTCCTTATGTTAATCCCAAATCTTGTGTGAAAAAGAAAATATATGTTTCAAATGATGTTATTGTTATCCATGAAGTTATGGTTTCTCTTCCCAACAACACTTCTTTGAATGAAAATCTTGTGAATCGTTCTCATATTGTTAGTGCATGTAAAGTTAGTTAGGAAATAAACTGCATTTGGGTGACCAATAAGGGTTCAAGGACTTGCACAACTTAGACAACATATTTTGAAAAACCTTAATTTAGTAAAATATATTCAACATCAAACCCTAGGTTAAGAAGCTGAAATAAAGTTATAATACAAGACATACCCTTCAAGGTGAATAATGGATATATAAGTGCTAGTAATGACAATCAAGCGAGTACTATTTCTAGATCACCTTTGATGTCTAGTTATGTAGTCATTTTTCAAAAAAAATTGAGATTGTTTCTCTTCATGTTTCAATATTGTTAATAATTCTCAAAACAATGTGATTGCTTCTCAAGTTAACATATTCCACTTCTCAAAGTCTTCAAAATTTTCAACATACTTCTCAAAATGCATATATTGTTGACAATGTTTCTCCATTTGCTTTGTTTTTCCAATGCTTCTATTCCAACTCATTCTACCATTATTTCTCTTTTATGTCCTAAAATGACTATGTGATGAATATTATGTATGACATTTAAATCCCTATGGACTCAAATTCCATGTAATAAGATCACTTCTAATGACATCAGACAAGCCTTTGTCTTATGAAGTTTATTTACTCTTTTCTAATGGAAGTTTTTACTCGAAAATTTGATTTATTCAATGGTAAATGATATCCTTCTAATCACATTAGATCATTATATACATCTTTCCTAGAACTTGTGTAAAATAACATTTCCAATAAGTTTGAAGGATTATGTGTTTAATTGGTTTTACACTTTTTCCATGTGGATCTACACATGATTTTATCACATTAGTTAATGTTTTTATTGTTCATTTCCCAATCAACACTAGCATGAAAGTTACCTTTACACAAAATTCTCACATGAACCAAGCTTCCAATGAGACTATGTACTTAGATTCAAGACTATGGTTACAAAGATAACTCATAGATTTCCCAAAAGTGAATTCGGTGTATCTTTGGTCAAAGTTTTCTTGTATACCTATTAAATATAAGTTAGAATTAATGAGCTCAAGGTTTTAGAGGTCAATAAGAACAAATATGTGACTAAAGCCCATACATCTAGTGGAGCCAAAGTTGAAGACCAAAAGTAAGTGATAATGCCTTTAAACCTAAAATAGAGACCAAGAATGTGGTTAACAGTGTAAAGCACCCAAGTAATAGGCTAGTCTTGTCTCGACAAAGGGAGCATCTGGAATTTACAAGATTAAGTGAAAGTCCGCAAAAATTATTACAAGATTTTTTTAAAATGTAATATGATTACTACACCTCCTAATTGATAATTCAGAACCTTCAAGGTCATCGCACGACACACAAGAATGATCATGGTAGTGCATTTGTGATAATCATAAAGTCTTACGACATTTGTATTCTTTAAATAAATGTATTACATTGAAACACATGATCAAAGGCCTTATTAAGCATAATTAACTTGAAGTAGAGGAAACCAACATTATTTTAAATGAATAGATGACTCAACTAATTGACATTTGAAAATATTTATAAATACTCTTACAAACCATGGTGCTTAACCAAAAGATCAAAGTAATGCACATATAATATATCAAAGAGAACCACTCCCGATGTAATAAAGGTTAGTGCCCATCCCGTTCGATTTATGTTAGTGATATTCCAAATGAAATATCTTTTAATGGATTGCCATTCATATGATATTTTATAGGTATATGCCTAAGAAAAATAAATGGAATTGTGGAGGACAATAACTCAAGTATTATTATATGCACACAAAAATACTAATAATCATATTCTATCTAATAGATTTAGTGTACACTAAAATAGTTGTCATGAAATATAATGGAATCACTAGGAAACCACTTTGTTGTATACTCTTAGTTATCATAGTGGGTCCTAATATTGTACTAGTATGGTTTCATGTGGTTCTAGAAAGTGGATCTTTAGTTTTTCTTGGAATTCCTTAAAGAAACCAAATGATATAAAACAAATCCACTTTACACCAATGTTTGGAATTTATACACAAGCATCACTTTAGTACAATTCATAAGTATGTTTCTTTTCCTCTACAAAAGGTTTAATATGAGGTTTCGCTTAAATAAATACCAAAGTATCAACCAAGTATTAGACCTCAAACAAGCAAGTAAAAAGTTTAAAAAATTATTATCACACCTCTAAGGTCGTGATTACCATGACCACTTAGCACATGATCAAATATCAATGCATATAAATGATCATGTGTGTAAATTTGATATTCAAATAAATGATCATATTATTATGTAAAGAGGTACTTTAGAAAACAATGATGATGAAAATGATGAAGATAGAGATGGTGGTAATGACTTATATTTTGTAGCTCATAGAAACTTAGGTATCTGATTTTACTTAAAATGATACATGGGATTCAAAATATATAAAACATAATGATGATGCCCTTGAGTATGATTATATTATTGGTTAGTTTATTTATGTAGCCAATTAAATGTTTCCAATTGAGCCTTATCTACTTATTATACATAGTCTTTTCATTAAATCTCCAAGTACATGGTTTCCTTTTATTTTTCATTTCTTCATGTACATCATTTCTTCTTATTTCATCATTTTTTTCTTATACATAGTTTCTTTGTGTTCCATTATTCTTCTTGCACATAGTTTCCTTTTGTTCCATTGTCTCTTTTAATTTATGTCCACATCCTTCTTTTATAATTATAAGTGTTGTTGACTAATGATTATTTCATGCAAAAGTTGTAATTAATCAAACAAGCCTCCCAATGATACTATTGGATAATATTAGCTATATTCATGAATTCATGTTCAAATTTATAATAAGTTTGTAATTGTTATCCACTATGACGTAAAATTCTAGTATGATCTCAATATCTAGGGATTTCACTATCAAACTTATATAGTTTGAGAGTCTAGATACATGCTTCCTTCTATTCATATTATTGTTATCCAGAATTTACCCTCAAGGTAAATTCTATAACTTACACAATTTCTTTAAACTTGAACAGTAGAAATGGTGAAAAAAAAAAAGGATTTTGGAGGCACCCCTTTGCTTTTCTCTAACTTCCCTATTCAAGAAAAATATAAGGAGTTAGCGAAAATTTGCTAAAAATTTAGAGAAATGGGGAAAAGGCCTATTTTAATGTATTGCGGGTTTGGGGCTGCGGGTGGAATGGTGTGGATAGAACTAGGGTTCCTCGCCTCGACTTGGGTCCGAAATGCTAAAGAAACAATGATTTGCGGGTAAATCGGGTCTCGACGGCCCAGCGGTCCAGTTCCATTAGGCCACAAGTTCCCCAAAATCTAATTTACCCAATTTGCAAAGGAATTGAAGCGGGTTCAAACTATTGTAGATAAGGCGAATTTGGAGGCCCGAATAGCACAAGTGTTATGGAGACATGAGTTCCCCATGGAGGTAAAATTTTCACACAACAAAGGAGGCATAACTATTGTGGATAAGGTGGAAGTTGGAGGCCCAAGCGGCCCTTGTACCCAAGTGCCTTATGTTCCCGCAAACCCACAATACCCACAATGCAAAGGGAAAATGGTTTAATGTGGATTGTGAGAGCCCACATGGAACACCCTAACCATGATCTTAAAATGGGCATAAATTTTGACCCGGAGCTCGATTTTGACAAAATTGGACTTTTCGTAAAGGTCTCGACATCCTCTATGCCACAAAACTAGATTTATTATTTTTAGTGAGGTTAGGTTGGTGAATAGTGAGAGTGAACATCCATAGCTCCAGAGATTAAATGCACAGTCCGTGGAAGTAACAATTAAACCTGTGAAACTCAAAATGGTTGCGATCACTCAGAAGGTCATAACTTGAGCAATTTTCAATGGATTTTCACAAAAATTGGAATTTCATGGATCCGAGCCCGATGCACAAAAATCAAGAAATCTAGAAATTGATGAATTTTTTATGGTGTTTTTAAAGGAAAATGAGCCAGTTTTGTTTGGTTGTTGAAAAGTGGTTGGAAAAACATTTAATGAGCATGGGCAATCATTCTTTCACTGCTACAAGTTATGGGACACCTTGAGATTGATTTTCAAGTCCAAAATCACCAACCACCCTCATTTATCATGACTTGCAATTGGTTGGAAAGGGAATTTCAGGAATTGCATCCTCTCTCTCTCTCTCTCCTCTCAAAATTCTATAAATTGGAGTGTTGGGCTCATTGTTAAGGAGGATAATTTTAGTAGCAAAACTCTGCCATTTTTGTTTTGTGAAGCCAATGTGTTGCAGGCCCTTGTAGTGGACTCCTTGCATGGTGATCCAGGCCTTTCATTTGTAAAATTTTGAACTATGCATATCAATGAAGTAATAGATGCAAGTTTGTGGATGTATCTTCCCTTGTTGTGTTTGTTTGCATTCTCCTTGCCTCTCTAATCTTATTGCAGATGTTTGTGTCTACTCTGTACTCTTGCAAGATTCATTACTATTGTGTATGCATGAAAATGTGTTGTGAATTTTGTTGTTAGATTGTGGAGAACTGTCATCACCCTCTCTGATATGCATTTTGCTTCCATTTTCACACATTGGAGATTATTCTCATTCCCTTCTTTTAGTGCATCACCTCTGTAGTATAGTTCCTTTACTTTCATGTTATTCCTCTCTCCCTGGTCCCTTGGAAGTAATAGATTAGGATAGTCAGTAGCTTCATCTTAGTAGAGTTAGTTTGCACTAGGAGTAGGAAGAAGAGTCACTTTCTCTCGGAGGTCGATCTAAGTACAACTCCCACAACTTGGAGATAATACCCATGTTACCCAGTCACACCATGAGCTCAAGCACACACACTTGTGAAAATCGGAGGGTGTTGTGATTTGGTGATAACAATTACAAAGATTGAAATTCAAGATTAAAATTAAAGGTTTCCTTCTACAAAGCCGATGTTAAAGCGAAGTTACCAATCAATTATCTATATTATACTAGAAAAAATGATTAAGTTTAAGTTCATGTATACACCCTAAATAAAATGAATAAAGGTTTGAAATGAAAGTTATTTCCTTATTTATTAGAAGGTGTAAGCATGTTACATGTATAATATTTTGTATTAATTAATAAACATTAATGATATAAATCAAAATATAACTATTAATACATTACACGATGATAGAATAATGAAATGATTTCTTAAAACACAAGTAGGGAAGAGTAATTGTCGAATAGAAAGCTATAGAGGTGATATGGGTATGTAGACTTTTTAACAAAATATGGAATAATATGCTAAACCCTAAGTGCATAGTCACAATGAAATAAATATGTAATAACATACAAATCTGACCTAAGCAATAAGCAAAGATAAATGTAAAACCCTAAGTGTAAGAGGGAGGAAATAAGACTTACGATTCACAATAATTCCAGACTATGTCGAACTAGAAAACTATTGGAACAGGAGGAAAGACTGTCACAAAAGAACCTAGAAAATTGTGTGTGTTTAAGAAATGCTAGGACTAGGGCATCCGAATCGGGTTAGGGGTGCTTAGGCGTGAGACCTCCTTGGGCACATGTGACTATGAAACTAGTTAGAATCTGAATTTTATAGTGTCACAAGATGTTCGTTAAATGTCACCATTAGTGTATGTGTGTCGTTGGTTGATCACCGAGTTTTACGAAACCTACAAAGAGAAAGAGCACCTACAAAACCCTAAAACACATCAAATCCTAAAAATAAAAAGATGCAAATGGGGAGTTAGACTAACCCTAATGGTCATCTTCTTGATTGAACTTACGATTTGGGTGTTGCACTATAGTTCGAGACTCCATGTAATTCGCATGTGTATGTGTGTAGAATCGTTCCCTAGGTAGCTCTTATGTCAGACGCACTTGAATAGCGAGCAAGTAGTTAGATGTAGAAATGTAAGTAGATGTGTGGATGGAAAAATGAACTTCCCCTCCTATGCGTGTATGCAGAAGAATGTAGTCCCTTATCCCTTGTGTGAATGCTATATGGATGCTTTGATGCTCTTGTAATGGCCTTTGAATGCAACCTTAGGTGGTGATAGTAAATGCTTAGAGCTTGGTCCTTTATTATGGTCACATAGCTTTATATTTATATGATTCCCTTGTTTGAATTTCATAATTAACCACTAAAAGGTCAAACCATAAGAAAACAAGATGCCCAATAGCTAGAAGAGGCCCAAAAGAGGTGATTAAGATACAAAGAGGTCGGGGGCACCTAGAGGAGGAGGGGCGCCAGGTGGTGGTGTCCTACTGGGCGCTAGTGTCCAAACTTAGAAAAGCTGAAGTATCAAAAGTCAGACTGGGAAAGAGGTGTGTAAGGCCAAGAAGGAAACCAAAAAGAAAGCAAAGAGGCCAAAGACAGTGGTTAATTAGTACTTTTCTCACTTAGGAATCATATGAATAGTAGTATGTGACTAGGACCTAGAAATGTACCCAAAGTGTGTGATTTAGTGTCTACATATTCTAGTATATGTCGTCTATTGTGATGTGTTTTTTGGGTATCCCCACCGTATTTATTTCATTATAAATCATTATGATATGTTCAATATAGGTTTGGCACTCTAGATAAGTTCATTTAATGAACATGCTCTATCTTCATGTTGACATAAACTTTCAAAAGGAAAATCTATTTGGGTTGGCCTTATGGTAATTTTCAATTTTAATTTGTGTCATTTACACATGAAAAGGTTATTAATGGAGGTTGATCACTATATAAGACATTCACCTATAAATATTTGTGGGGAGTTATCACAAGATCATATCAATAGAGAATCTCTCAAGATCATCCTACAAATCTACTTTCAAGGTTGATTTATTTCATTATTAAACTTAAATCATTATTTGCACTTTATGCCACAAAGGTCTAGACAAACATCATGTAGTTGTGTATCATATTCACATATTCTCACACAACTAATAAAAGAGTGAACTAGATGGGTTTGATGCCTCTTCATAATAGTGTCATATAGGAAACACTTAACCATAAAGGGGATGCATTGAGGCAATCTAATTAAACCATGTACTAATCCATTTGTTGGGCCATAAAAAGGAGCTAAGGTGACATCGCAAGACTCTAAACACATATCCTAAATCTAGAGACACAAAAATAGACCTTAAAGCTGGATTATGGCTCAAAATCTCAGAGGAAACATTCATAAATCCTAGACATATTCACTAGGTGAATTTTTCCACTATCGAATGAACTTGTCCTATACTCGATTCTGAGATCCCCAAATTTCATAAATCATTATGACACCTGCACAACATCTTGATCTAGTTTCGTATCATTATCACATCATCTAAGTAAATAATGGGGTGAATATGTTATAACCTTAAACCGTAGTTTATCTAATATAATTTATAAAAGTAAGGTTTAAAAAATTACATATTTTACATAATTTTAGGATTATTTTACTATTATTATTGTTCTATAATTATAATTACACATATTGGTAATAGCTTAATTAGATTAAGCCTAATTTTGATATTGAAAAAACCCTCCTCATATGCCATGATACTATTGAAGGATTTGTGTTCATCGCTAAACATCGATTCTAGAGTGACAAGATGTTGAAAAATATGGTTTTCACTCCGGATCACTTGGTTGGAGATCAATTGGTACATGGAACTCTTGAAGAAAATATCATAATCTTGGATAGGCTCATTAGTGTGTTGGTGTAATGTTCTCAAATGGTCAAAAATAGTATCCTCATATGAGACAAAGTGTGTTATAATAGACACTCAAATTTGAAAATTTATCATTTTGACATGTTAGTAGTTGTATTGTGCTTCTTGGTTAAGACAAACACCTACATTCTATACCCACTTAGTAAATCTTTCTATGTCTCACATAACTTGCTTGTTCTTACACATTGATGTGTCAACACTTTATGAATATAAATCCATAAAATCAACATGTAACTTCTATCCATAATGATGCAACTTCTAGATTTCATCCACAATCTCCCTTATCCAAAATCATACAAGAATGTTAGGATGTGAAATATGGTCTCGTCAACCTATATGGACTTGGACCGACACATCTTCCACTTTTGCTTTCAATTTTACTATCTTTGTTAGGTCTTTTCATATTTTTAAATCAACCTTTACATGAAAATTACCTTTAGATCCCTATATAATCAAGTTAACATCACCTCATTACTAACCTAGAAAGCATATAGAAAATCACTTGGCACAAGATATGTGAATACATAAAAATGAACTCAATGATCCCTAAATCTTCCCAAAGATGATGCACATCTATTAGGGAAACCATTACTATAGTTTTGAAGCACTCAATTAGGTCAAGGAGTTCAACTTCCCTCATTTCCAAGCACTCAAAGATCCCTACTCAATGTCTTAGCAAGAGCACAACCATCTCAAACATGTTCAAAGTGATTCAAGTTGTCAACTAGCTACATTCATCTAGATATCACATGTTAGGTGGATAACTACACATGGTTTGAGGCCTCTTCGAGTATTACCAACATAGGCAAAGTGCACAAATTACACTTCAACCCAAATACTAACCTTCTTGTAGGGTCTTCCACCCATTATTAGGGTTTAAGTTCCATTCGGTGAGTTTTTAGAGGGTTTTGGGATTGTGTGACACTTAGGGTTTGATAGTGAAGCATAATTTCATACCACTAAATGGCACAAAAGTTGTATAACCTCAATCCCAACATGTACAAGACCATACAACAGGTCTAAATCTATACAATCATTCATGGAATATATGTATGTTTTCATTCCAACAGTAGTTTCTAGTCATAGTTTCTAGAGTGAAGCATCTACAATTTCATTCCTCTTGGTTTACCCATTATATACATATAGATCTCTCTTGAACCACTATGTGTAGTTAAGTACATATTCCCTCTTGTGCTTTCAAGCTTATAGCATATTATAACCACTAATTTTAAGTACTAATATGTTATTCTAATTTTGTATGATTAATGTTAGAATTTAATTAATCAAAATAAATCATAGTATTTTAACCTTACATTCCTTTTTAGTTTGTTGTGCATTCCATAACAAGATAATATCAAGCAAATATTAAAAATGGTGTAAATAATTATAAAGTGAGTTTGTAACATGAAATGTGTTTCCATAAAACCATTAGGTAGGACATGGAACTAATCAAGGCACAACCTATTAAGGTTGTTGGAAATTATTTCAATAGAATATGGTAATTATACTTATATGGCTATGGGGCCTTAAGGAAGTGAACCAAGTGTTGAGAAGCCTTCCCATGTCCATTAAATAAAGCAAACTTTGACATGTGGAAACCTAACATGTAAGGGAATTTGTATATCTTATGATGAGTAAAATCAAACCATCCATGCTCAATCGAGGCGAAAAACACCCACTTACAACTAAACGGGATAAACCAAAAACGATAATTTGAATTACCGATAATGCTACAACCATTAATTGTCAACCTAAGGACATACAAATTTGTAATGAGTGTGCATTACATATGTAACATCAAACTTCATGGAATACTAAGAGGACTAAATCAAACTTGATTGTAAATAAACACTCATTGAAAAAGTAGATGATAAGAAAGTAAACCACACTCATGGAAAGGAAATTACAAGAAAGTAAATGCTTGAAATTAAATATTAATTTAAGTTGTAGCTTCTCAAACAATGAATTGAAATGATACATATGGAATTGATAGTAAAAACATGACTTGAAAGTACACACACAAAAATGCAATATAAATGAAATGCTCACAAAACATAAACAAACTAACTAATGGATGGGAATTTTCACAACAAGTCATCATGAGTGGGCCCTTACTCATTTGGGTTGAAGCTTGAATAAATTCCTTATAATAAGACTAATTACACCAAAGTAATTGTAATTTGGATTAACTTCAGTAGAGAAAGGATTACATACTTTGATTCTAATTTGTATTTCTTCACTTCCTTGATATCCTCTACAAGGATACCTATATCTCTTATATATGATATGAAATACTTTATTTGGATATTTAATATCTAATGGTTACAATAATAAATCTAATAAGAAGCTACAAAAATATAACAACTTGCAACAATAGATCTACAAAGTAGGAGAATATAAAGCTACCCCCTAAAAATAGTTATTCAACTCCCACTAATAATGGAGGGAGTGAATAAAAGATTATATTAGAGAAATATTCAGTTACAAAATTTTATTCATGCTCCTTATTTACATCCATGTTTTATGGAGTGTGTTGAAAGCATACTATAGCTAGAAATATTCCTAATTCCCCACCTTTATGTAATAACAAATCTCATTGTCCTTACAAGATGTGTAGATCAAAACTCATGTTAACTTTAATTAACCACCTCCAACTATCAATTACTTCCTTATCCATATGTAATAAATATATCAATCTATTGTGGTCATACATAATCAAAATTACCATAGTGAATAATGTGCATTTTCAATATCTATGAAGGGTGTCCCATAAAAATTGATATCACTTCTCAATAAATACCATGAGCCAAAACAAAAATATTAAGTGTGTGTTGCCAAGTGTGAGGTCTAGATCAAGGGCTCCATATTATATTATTTTATTCTATATTGGTGCATATCATCATAGGGTTATGAGAACTACATGTGGCTTGATTCCTTTTTAAAGTATTGGTATGTATAATAACACTCATAATATTAATAAAGGTAGTGAGATAGTCCATTCCATTTGTTGACCCTTTTAGGTCTCAAGAAGAGAAAGAAACAGAGGTTAATGCGAGAAGAAACCATATCTCATCCCAAAGTATAATCATCACATAGATCTAGACCCACAAATTAGGGATATGAAAATAAACCAAAATCTAGGTCTAGTGTGCAGTACTGAGAGGATAGGTTAGTAAACCTAGGAAACATTTAGCCACAAAGGTGTCTAGGTACTCACAAACCCATCCTACATTGAGCTTCAAATATTGATTATACAAACAAATTAATACCTTGATTTCTCCTATATGAATTATAAGTACTTTATCACACAATATGAATGCATAAGTTTAGTTCCTTTCTCTCTAACCCTATAACCCTAACTATCCTTTCATTAGTTAGCATTGAAAATGACATTGATGAATACGAGAATAAAATAACTTAACACTACATGGATTGTTTATTCTAAGTTTGATTTATTATTACTACATAATATATCAAACCGGAAAAAAGAAACCTAATTGTAAACTAAAACACCTTTTAAAATATATATACAAAATGTAAAAACATTGAACATTAATATCCCTCTAGGCATATTTACGCCGATAGACGTCATCTCAAGGGGAAGAAGGGTTCCCCATATAACAAAGCTCACTCGATTGATAATTGTTATTGGCTTAGAGATTTTCGTTGAAGAAAAGTAGATGGATGGTCATCCATGTGGCATGTTTACAAATATAATAATTGTCTTCTACATATTCAATATATTTTCCATGTCTTTTTGCATTATAAATGTATTTTCTGATTTAGTATAGTCAATGATTATTGTTTTTCCAAGTAATATAATCTATTTCATGTTTACTATATTATAATATTTTGTTGGTCATATTATTGCAATGAAGAATCATGAAATTATTGGTGGTATATGGGGTCATTGGATTTAAATATTTTTTCTCTTTTCCAAAACCACTAACAATGCCAATGTTATATGTTACGATTATGGTTGTGGTAGTTTTTGTAATGGTGGTCATTTAATTGAGCCATGGTGTTTGTGTTTGGGTTATAAGACATAAGAATGGAGAGAAAAACATTGTGACTACCATTCACTTACCCAAAAGGTTGCACATCTCCTCACCCCATGCAAAATCACCACATACGAGTTATAGATGCTCAAATTTGGCAATTTACCCTTTTGACACTACTTATTGCAATTGTGCTTCTTAGTTAAGGAAAACACCCATATCCTTTACCACTCGGTGCATGTTGACATATTTGTCTAACTTGTTTATTTTTATACACCTTTGTGTCTAAAAATTCTAAACATCAATACACAAGACAAGTTATCAAGTTTTGCTTTCCAAGATGTAACTTTCATATTTCATTGAGCTTATCCATGTCCAAAACTATACATTCAATTAGGTTGTATAATTCGGTCCTAGATGACACATGTACAGTCTTGAACCGACACATTTTCTAGATTTGTTTTCAATGCAATATTTTTATTGGTCTTTTGTCCTTATAGGCTAGCCTTATCATAATAAATTACTATCTAAACCCTATATAAGCAATTAAACTCGCCTCACTTCATAACCGACACTCTCATAAGATCTCATTGCAGATACTAGAACAACTCCAAGCTCCCTAAATCATCCTAAAGTTGATGCACATCCATACTACTACATAATGTGAAAAATTGTTGAAAATGGGGTTGATTTTATGTTGATTTGTGAATAGTTTTTAAATTTTGGCATCATTTCCAACACAAAATCAACACAAACCCAACATATATCATTGCACCACATTTGCATTGCCTTAAACCCCGACTTACAAAAATAAAAACACTAGTCCCATTTACATCCTTTTCATTATGACTTGGTCATTGTGTTATTCCAAAATTTCAAAAAAGGATAGTTCTCATGAAAAATATGTCTAGGGATAAATATAGAGGAAGGAAAATAGGTAGACAAAGGAGAAAGGAAAGAGGAAAAAAATTGCGAGGTGGAAGAAGAAGAACA
Organism: Taxus wallichiana var. yunnanensis; assembly: GCA_018340775.1. NCBI lineage: Eukaryota > Viridiplantae > Streptophyta > Pinopsida > Cupressales > Taxaceae > Taxus > Taxus wallichiana. The sequence continues at coordinate 3,833,227 of CM031235.1, read as the reverse complement.
TAGAGGAAGAAGGGTTTAGAGAAAACAATTACACATAGCTTTTGAGGAGGAAGAAGAGAGGAGAAGAGAAGACCTGTGTAATGAGGAGGTGGAAGAGGATGGATACTCTAGGAACACAAGAAGAGAGGTATGTATATTATTTTATTGGATTTTATTTTTTAAAGATTGGAGATTAAAAACAACAAAAACATAGATTTAAAAATAGGAATACCAAAAACCCTAGCCCAAATACTAAATTTATAGAAAATAAAAATCATCGATTAAAAAATAGTAAAAAAAACATCAAACCCTAGACCACAATATAACAAGACCAAATAGCAAAATGTCATCTCTTCAACAAAATATATTCATTAATCCTGCAATTCTAAGATCTTCCCCAATATGGGATTAATATGATATGATAGTGGTGGGGTTGGTTTCACACCTAGCATTGCATTTTTCCTACAAACATCTCTCTTTGAGGCATTTTGTAGAACATTTGTCATTCATTACCTATGCTCACACATTGTATGCATATGTAAAAGTAAGTAACAATAGCCATAAATATGGTCTAAGGCATACTCTAATATTATCCATGATTTTACTTAGAGTTAATGCTAACATTCATAGTGAAATTAAAACCTAAGATGAAATGACCTTTTTCTTCAACACACAAAACATGAGGTTAATTTGTAGCATAAAAAATTTGTACTTTTAAAATAGTGGGTCATTTGTTGTTTTTATTGCCTGAAAGTTCCTGTATTGCGTCAAGATAATCCTAAAGAGCCATATTAGCCCTTTTCGCCAAATACCCAGATGCCCAAAATTGTTTTATTATGTCGTCGGGATTTGTCTGCGGGAAATTTGTATTTAATTATTTTGAGCCCCGTATGAGGCTATTTGCGCTCCGTTTTAACTCCGTTATGAGCGAATATGTTATTATTCCTATATACCAGAAGGATTTTAACTTATTTTAAGTTTTGGGCTTTATTTGTAACTTTTGGCAATTTTTCGTGTTTTTGTGGTGTCCCGTTCTGTTTTCTGTGAAATTTCTCTGGAACAACTCCTTCGCCGGGTAAGCCCGATTTTTGGCCTGGAGCAGCTGGAAAACATACACGCACATTTTGCCCGGAGGAAGTCATCATCGGAGGTCTGGATCACTGGGAAAAAGCGAAGTCGTGCACAGGAAAGCCCCTGCGGGGATGGGCGCATTTTTGGAAAACAAAGGATTTAAGCTGCGATGGGAAAAATATAAGCCGCAGGTAGGATGGGAATTGTATACCTGCCTGGCAGGGTACTTTTTCCCGTGTTATAAAAGTCACTTAAGCTGCAGTGGGAAAAATAGAGGCTGTAGGCAGGTGGGAATTTATTGCCTACCTTGCAGGGTGAAAATTCCCATGATATAATAAAAGGAAAGTGACTTAAGTGAAATCATGGGATTTTAGTGCCTGCCTTGCAGGGTAAAGAATCCCATTGTCAAAGTCAAATCACTTAAGTGGATCATGGGATTTTGGTGCCTACCTTGCAGGGTAAAGAATCCCATTATGGTGAAAATTCTTAAAAATAGAATTACATGTGCAAAAAAGTGCGCCCCCTTTGGTGAAGGATTAAAGTGATTAAATTGATTATTTTTAATAATCTTTCTCCTTGGAAAAAGTGCGCCCAAGCTTGAGGAGGCCAAAAAGTCAAAGGAGGATTAAAAGAAAGCAATTAAATTAATTAAATTTAATTTATTTTAGTGGCTGCCCCTCTCCTTGGAAAAGTGCGCCCCATTTAGGAGTTATTTAATGATTTTAAATACATTAAATCATTAAATTAATTTCTATTTTCAGTGGCTATGGTCAAAGCACACTGTGAGGCTAAAGTTAAGTGCTGTGTGAAGGATTAAATTGGATTAATTTAATTTATTGGATGGCTGTCCTTAAACATGCAATTTTTAAAAGAGAAAAGCATGATTTTTAATTAATTAATTGCCTTTAATTGTTAGGGCAATTATTAATTATAGAATTATGAAGGTTATATAAGCATGGGCAGCCATATGGATTTATTATTCAACACGGGTAAAGAATTGCAGCAAGGAGGAGAAAAAGTGCGCCCCTTTAGAGGAAGGATTTTGCACAGACAAAGTGCTAACAAAGGCTAAAAGCTTCCAGATTTGGCGCATGCTTTGGAAAAGGTTCATCTTCGTCTGCACAATTGTTTTCACAGGTGTTAAAGGAGCTCAGGTGTTGATTGAAAGGATTCATGATCTCTTTATGTGCAAATTAAACACCATTTTTGGGGCGTGAGAGCTTGAAAAGTGCAGATTTTTATAATTTAAATTCACTATTCATGCTCCGGTGGCCATTTTTGTCTGAATAAATTGCAGGAACTCATTACAGGTGCTTTATAAAAGAAAAGGAGTATTTATCAATGTCCAATACATTGCAAATATCCTCCGAATCTGAAGAATTGTCCAGATCTGCACCAGTATTGAAGAAAGCAGGCCAAATTAGAAGAAAAAGAATTATTCAGACAAAGATTGATAAAGCCATGGCAAAAGGAGATGAAAAAGAGAGCACGATGGATTCATGCATTGCTTCTAAACTTTCAGACATAGGAGACACGGATCTAGGCCCAGAACCTCTTTCTGATTTGATTGATAGATCCAGAGCTGGAAAGACTTCACTCATGCGTGCGGTCAAAAGTAGTGGAATTATTCGAGCTGCAGCTTTCCCGTGTACAGCCCAATTGCCAGAGTTTGTGATGGAGTGTGCTAGATCTTATCATCCTTCATCCAGATCAGTGCGTGATGTTGCGGGAAAGACAATAATTCGTTTGGATGCAGAATTCTTCGATTATTGTTTGAAGATTCCAGTACGAAAGGTGGTGACTTCTATTAGCATTCAGGATGCTGACAGTAGGTGGGAAAAGCATAGAGCTGATTGTGTGAGCATCATGAATAGCCGGTTCATGAAGAAGCCTAGATCCCCTTCCAGGTTCCCGAGAACTCTTCCACGATCCAATTTGGTGCAGGAGGCGGATGATATTGTCAAATTGCTATGCAGGTTGAATGGTGAAGCGAATGCCTACACTTTCCGGACATGGATGTATGCTTTCATCAGGACCATTGAAATCAACAAGGTTGATTCTATAATCAGTTGGTCAGAAATTATTAGCAGCAACATCGGTGAGCAACTGCGGAACGTAAAGCGTACCTTCAGCTTCAAGATGACTTCATACTTGGTATATGCTGCAGCTTCACAGGGTGTCTTTTCCAAGCTGGATAGATGTGGTATTCTTTCCAAGGATCCCATTTTCGAGTGCTACCCACAGCTTACTGCACCTGCGTGCGAGAAGGACTTCAAAGTGATCAACGATGGTTTCTTCTACGATTTCATCTGCAGGTTAGACAAAGACTTGAAGACTCACAGAGTAAGCAAGGAAGCATGGGAAGCAGTGTCCAAGATTGGCAGTGTATTCATCCAGTTTGCAGATTTCACATACCTCAGGGTTACGAGCTTTTCAGGTGAACCAACAAAGATGCCAAGGTACCCGAGTGACAGATTGATTGCCATGGAGCTAAGCAGGCAACTTGTGGAGTTACACGACCTTCAGTCGAAGCGGCACAAGTCTACGGGCTACTTCCCACTCACTGTGGGATATTACAGTTGCATCAGCATTCACAGAGCTCGAGGAATGGAAGCACAAATGTTGTCCGAGTATGAGCAAGAGTTCTTCCCTGCACGGCTTAATTTTGATCCATTTGGAATAGCCAGGAAGACAATCTCCCAGGAGTACGCACATGTGCCTTCGTTAGAAGATTTCTGGATGAAGTGCAGAAGTGAGTACGAGGTCAGAAAGAAAGATTTCAGCAGGCTGTCGGCAAAGCAAGTATTTGACTTTGGACTAGCGCGGATACCTGCGGATCTTAAAGATGATGGGAACGTGGTACTTGACACTTACCATCAAATGGGAGGAGATAAAGCTCTACTACAGGATAGCAATGGCAGCTGCAGCACAATAGAAGAAAGATCCGGAGCTGTGTTGGTGAGTACTTCGAGCTGGTTGCTAACGAAGGGATACTGCCTTGATGAAGTATTGATGAATCAAATCACGGGCAACTTCGGCGCAGGAGATTCCCTCAAGCGAAAGCATGAAGGAGAGAGCAGCAGAAGGTCCGAGAAGTTGAAAGTACGCAGAAGATCTCAAGAGAAAGAGAAGACCACTTCTACGACCATAGCTTTGACTCCGACTTCTCCAGTACCTAGTGGATCACCAACTATTGCACCACAGCAGCAGGATGTTTCCATGCCTTCATTAAAACCAGCAACGTTCATCTTCTCTCCGCAGCCACTTCGTTCAGCACCCGTTCCAGAGGAGATGTTGAAGCTGCAGATGACGGAGTTCGAAAGAGCTTTGTCCTTGGATGTTTCAGAGGATGGCAGCCATGATACTGTGGCACTTTCTGATGGAGAGGATGCAGAGCGGGAAATAGTAGCGCACTCAGCAACTTCTCATTCTCCGAGAAGTAATTTCTCGGAATGGTTAGCTTTGCAGTTGGTTCCGGAAGCAAGAATAGAGATGAACTTAGAGGAACATGACTTGCAGCTACTTCAGGATCTGAGCAGAAGAGACAGAAGGCCTAAAGTTGCTAAAGCAACTTCTAGGTTGATCATCGAGGATTCGGGAGAGAAGTTTGCTGAGATATCAATCCGGGAAGGAAAGGTAGAAGAGGAACTCACGGCAGAAGATGTGACGGTGACCAAAATACCACTCGGTCAAGCTACCACTGAAGGATTGAAGCAGGACACGCAGACGTTGCTGGATGCTTTGTTCCTTAGGCTTGACAATGAAAAGGCGGAGAAAGAAGAGCTACAGAAGCAAATATCTCAATTATGTGAGATCATAGCCAAGGTTGCTAAATCTTCCGTTCAGCCCATTTCAGCGCAGGTGAGTGATCATCTTATGCAGGAAATGGAAGATGCAAGCAATCAAGTAAAGGCTATTGACGAATGGAAGGATCTGATTATTCGTCAAGCTTCTGTGCAACTTGGGGAAGTGCCAGCCCGCCTAAAGGTTATGAACGATGCAGAAAATCAACTAAAGCAACTGATAGAAAGCATAAAAGGAATAAATACAGTTGCAGAGAGTAACCTGAGTGTTTTGGCCGAGATCAACAAGCTGCCAGGAGATGTATTGGTTGCAGAGCAAATTGTGCCGGATGGATCAGTCGAGAAGGGGAAGCAGCTAGAGTTTGCAGTATCTTTCCGTTTGGAGATCTGCAGAGTTTTGCTGAAGAGGATGCAGGCGCTTGAGAGTAGAACATCGATTTGCGGATAGTATTATTTCTTTCACTGAGGAAAGAGTGGATGGAGGTATTACTTCATACGTGCGGATTGTTTCTAACGAGGTGCATGATTCCTGGAGGGTTCTCTTCTGATGGTGCAAAAGAGGATTGATAAAGCCACCAAGCCTTTCACGATGAACTCTATCAGTAGGCTGGTGACACTGCAGGCAAACATTGCGAGATTTGGGCCAAGTTTGGAAGAAGTGGAAGCATGCAGCAAAGTGTTGAATGAAGGATTGCTGCAATTCGGGATGAGAAAAGGAAGCGATAGAGCTAAAGCGAGATGGAAAGATCTTTGAACTATATGTTCGACAAGTATATCAGATATCAGAACAAGAAGAAGATGTAGATGCTACAGCTGGCATGACTTCTTCTATTCTTTCTTCTTCTATTTTCTATGTTCCCGGATGAAATTGTAAACTTCTAAGTTATTGGTTTTGAAACCATTACTTGAAGTCATGTGGAACCTTTCCATTAGTTAAGTGATACATGTGTCACTTAAGAAGAAGTTAGTTGAGGATGATTGCCAAATGTCATCTTTACTTGTTGTTCATACTTTAGTTCAGTTTGAGTCTTCTATTTGTACTTTCCCTCCTACATTCTATAAGTAGGAGAAGAACCTATGGGTTAATGATCGATCAGAATTTGTAAGAAGCAATCTTGTGTTCTAGACTTTGTCTTTGAACCCACGAGAGCCACTTGTTGCGAGAGGAATACAAAGAAGCGGGTTTAGGAGAACTTTGTGTCACGGCGTCTTGTGTTTCTTGCTCTTAAATCTTAGATCTTTAAAGTAAACTTTGTATTATTTTAGATCTGGATCTAGAACTACCTTTGCTTTAGAATTCTGTGTGTTCAAATCTATTAAGTTTCTTCTATGTGCATGCAATTAGCTCTGATATCTACTGATTGGGATGCACATCTTCCTTACTTCTTCTCTGTAATTCCTCTACTTCCTTCTTCTATAATTTTCCTTTCTTAAACAGCTGCTTACTTGCTGCAGAACTTCTTAGTTATGGTTCATGAACTAAGTTGTTAAAGTAAAACCCCTGATAGATAAAAACACATTTTATTGACAAATCTGACACGGGAGCCTCACCGGTTAAATGAGGGAGATTTATCTCATGACTGCCTAGGTTTGATGCTATGCAGAAAATCTAGCCAACAGTTTTTGGCGACTCCGCTGGGGAACAACTATCTTTGCAGATCAAAGCTTTTCTATTGAAGATCAGAGTGTTTTCCATACAAATCTCAACCTGGCTGAACGTCCATTCACCCGATCCATGAAGGCGCAAGGAAGGACTGATCATTTCTTCCGACTGCAGGAGCAATTCAATTTCAATCATCCTCCTCAAGTTAGAAGCCGCAGATCTAGTCTCTCACCAGGAAGGAGAGTACACACCCATCCAGATCCGGATCGTATTCAGCATAATCCGGCGGCTGGAATTATCCATCAAGTCTATCAAGTCTACACAAGGAGGAGACGTGCTCAAGCTAACATGGTGCATCAAATTGTACCTGTTCCATGGGGAGCGGTTTTGGACCTCTCAACTTGGCTCCACCTATGCACGAGCTGCCAAAGGGATCCAGAAAGAATTTTCCAAAATTCTTTGGAGATGGAAAGCAAAACCCGGATGATCACTTGGCGGCCTTCTTCATATCTTGTGGTGTGCTTGCAGTGGAGCATGAAGATGTCTCGGTCAGACTCTTCATTGAGACTCTACACGACTTGGCTAGCGAATGGTTCTATCGGCTGGCTCCTGGCACCGTAACCAACTGGACGACTATGCGTGAGCAATTTCAGAAAAGATTCAAACTGCGAGAGGACGCAGGCACGATGATCACCCAACCGACTTGATTGAAGAAAGAGCCTAACGAGAACATGCGGGACTTCATTGCAAAGTTCAAAGGATTTTGTATAAAATCCCGCCTGCTGCATTGAGCGACGAAAATCAAAAGGCGTTTTTATAAACGCTCTATTACTGAAGTTGGATATCCTAAGAAGGGCAAGACACTGCAAATTTCTTTGGATGCACAAAATGCTGCCGTGGAGGTTGAGGGCGACTTGATCATGGTGGAAAACTCAAACAACTATCTCACAAAGGTGATGGTGCTTCTTCTAGTACTTCCGATCCTTTGTTGCGAGAGATTGGCTAATGACATGCTTTGCGAGATCAAGAAGCGAGATCTCTCAAACAGGGAATGCACCCCCCTCAAGAATAACTCCTATCCGGACCTTCAATGGTCAAAATCAAAATCAAAATCGAAACAGACTTGCTGCTGCACCACAGCGTTTGGCAATAGAAGCTGCTCCAAGGAATAACTTGGAAACTAATGAAGAAGATCTCGGCATTGATGAATTATTTGATGATGAAGACTTTATAGATCCCGCTGGCGACTCCAATATTGGTTACCTGGACTACGAATCTGATGAGGGCTATTATGAATCTTTTGAAAATTCTGATGGTCACACTTTTGCGGTGTTTACAAGGTCTCAGACACGCCAAAATGCCGAAGCATCCACAAGCGGCCGGAAAGAAAGAGAAGATCCTGGCCGGATGTTACTATCTTGAAAAGAGGTAGCATTCTTCCTTCTTCATTAGCGCCCAAGGAGAAATATTCAAATTCTTTCAATTCGCAGCAAAGAACCAACGCACATCCTGCTGAAGCAAGTCAAGCTTTTGACATAATTGATCACATCAAGAGAAATAAGGTCCAAATGTCAGAAGCTGAGTATTTGAGGGCATTTCCTGATCAGTTGAATAGATTGGTCAAATATGTGCAAAGTAATGGTCCTAGCCCAACGAACAATAATCCACGGGGTATCTTGTCAAGTCCAAAGATTACCTTACCATCTAATAATGCTGCTGCAAGTTCTTCTCCTTCCACCCCTTCTCCTGCTACATCGGAAAGGATTGAGCCATTCTATGTGTCTTTGCTTATTAACGGACATAAGCTAAGCAATTGCATCCTGGATTCTGGAGCTTCCGACAACGTCATGCACTGCGCCAAAGTTGTTGATGCCTTGGGTCTTACATTAACAAAAACCATTGGAAGATGTTATTCCATGGAAAGGCAAGTCCCTCTTGTGGGGAAAATCAAAGATGCGCAGCGAAGACTTGCTTCCTTCCCGAGACAAAGGCGAAAATGACTATCCTTGTAGAGACATTCCAGTCTCCTATGGCATCTTTGTTGAGTAGAAATTTTTGCAAGGAGCTGGGTGGAGAAGTGAAGATGGATTAGTCTTGTGCGCACATACCAATCAAAGGAGTAAATCAGAAGCTAGAACCTGAAAAGAAATCCAAGTACACAGTGTCAAAATCTGAGGATCCTAGATCTCAGATCTTGTTTGAAGTCGGATCACGGAGTCTATTATCTTGAAATGGATAAAGAAGAAATTCAACCAGTGATTCGAGAATCACATCAAATTGATAACAAGATTTGGACTCTGGAATTTGATGGTAGCTGTTGTTCATTTGGATCCGGTGCAGGCGTTGTTCTTATCTCTCCTGAAGGGAAGGTGCATGCGCACTCCTTCAAATTGATGTTCGAAAATACTAACAATACGACTGAGTATGAAGCATTGTTGTTAGGCATGGAGCAGGCGAGAACAATGGGAATCAAATTATTACACGCAAGAGGAGATGCTGAGCTGATTGTAAAGCAGATAAGGGGCCTCTACCCAGTCAAAAAAGACAAACTATGGCACTATAGAGATCGGGTCTACTCTGCCATCCTAGATTTTTCAGCCTTCTCGGTATCTTACATTCCGAGAGAACAAAATTCAAGAGCTGATTCGCTTGCGAGTTCTGCAGCCTTGTTTAATCCGGATCAGCCCCCTGCATTCTTTAGACAGGGAGATTACAAGGTGGAAATGGTTTTTCGCCCAAAGGTTCTGACAACGTCCAAGATAGCGAGTTTTATGGCGACACGCAAATTGCTGCATTTCTCCAACGAGAAAGATAACTTTGAAGAAATCTACTATGAGGGAAGCAATTCACCTCTAGGCAGGACCCTTTGTCGGAGAAATGGATCTTGACGTTTGGGGAGGTCGGGAGATTATCAACTAAAGGAAATAAAATTCCCAAAGGCTTGGTATCTCTTGAGGAAATGTTTGATAAGCATGATCGAGATGCTTAAGAAATAAGGAAAATGAGGAAGGCTCTTCCTCCGACACACAATTACTAAATTTGGGAGCCAGCAATGATCCCAAATTGGTAAATCTGGGTAAGTGTTGTTCGGAAGCTGAAAAGGAAGCTTTCACTAAGCTTCTTAAGAAATACATGGATATTTTTGCCTGGTCCTATCAGGATCTAAAAACATATCAGCCTGCGGAAGTTCAACACTACATCCCACTTAAATCAGAACAGAAGCCTTTCAAGCAGAAGCTGCGGCGGCACAATCCTACCATTTCAGGAACCATCTTTGCAGAAATCCAGAAGTTGTTAGATGCAAAGATTATCTATCCCATACACCATTCGGAGTGGTTGGCCAACATAGTCCCTGTAAGAAAGAAAAGTGGTGAGATTAGGTTGTGCGTGGATTTCCGCAACCTTAATCAAGCTTCATTGAAGGATAACTACCCTATCCCCATCATGGATCACACTTTGTAGGTGGTCACTGGATCTGAGATGCTTTCCATGCTTGATGGCTTCTCAGGATACAATCAAGTCAAGGTGGCTGAGGAAGATCAATACAAAACGGCGTTCATCACACCTTGGGGAACCTTTGCATACCAGAAGATGTCGTTCGGCCTGATCAATGCTGGTGCTACATTTCAAAGAGCTATGGATCTAGCCTTTGCTCATCTCAAAGATATAAGCATAGTTGTGTACCTGGATGATTTGACAGTCTTTTCCAAAGACAGAAGCACACATATTTCAAACTTAGAAGAGGTCTTCATACAATGCCGCAAGCATGGTATTTCTTTGAATCCTAAGAAATCTATCTTTGCTGTAACCGAAGGAAAGCTGCTTGGGCACATTGTTTCCAAAGAAGGAACAAAAATAGATCCAGAGCGTGTCAAATCCATTCAGACATTACCTTTGCCCACATCCAAAAAAGGAGTTCACTCTTTCTTTGGAAAAGTGAATTTTCTCAGAAGATTCATTCCTGACTTTGCTGAGCTAACCCGTCATATTTCAAATATGATGAAGAAGACACAAGATTTTAAATGGAGCAGCGAAGGGAAGGAAGCTTTCGAAAAAATCAAAGAGGCCCTGTCTAAAGCTCCAGTCTTGGTTTCACCTGACTTCAGTAGAGAATTTATTCTTTATTGTTATTCTTCTGAACATACCATGTCAGCAATTCTTATGCAGAAGAATCAAGAGGATGCAGAAGCTCCTATTGCTTTCATGAGCACGCCCCTTAAAGCCTATGAGTTGAAATACACTCCAATGGAAAAGCACGCATATGCAGTAGTGAAGGCATGCAAGGCATTCAGGTATTATATTCTTTCCTCGCACACTGTGGTTTTGGTTCCAGATACTGCAGTTAAATCTATCCTTACTCAGCAAGAGTTAGGATTATTGAGAGGCACATGGGTGACAAAAGTTCAAGAATATGACCTGGACATTAAACCAACAAAGCTAGTCCGAGGAAGAGGTCTGTGTGAACTAATGACAGAAATAAAAGCATCAGTACCTGAAGCAGATCAAGATGGGATAGATGAAGATTTACCTGCAGTACTGTTTATAGATCTGGTAGAGGAGTGGTACAGTAACATTGCTTACTTTCTAACGTATGGAGAATGCCCAGATCAACTTTCCAGAAAAGAGAAACGAACTATTAAATTGAAGTCAAAAGATTTTGTGCTTTGGGATAATGGTTTGTACAAAAGGGGAATTGATGGTGTATTTCTCAGATGCGTGGATAAAGCTCAACAGGATCAGCTACTACAACAGTTTCATGACATGGCTTGCGGTGGTCATTTCTCAGCCCGAGTCACTGCACACAAGATCCTTAGAGCAAGGTATTACTGGCCCACCCTTTTTCAAGATACTGCAGAATGGGTAGCTAAGTGTCAAGCATGCCAACATTTTGTTGGGCGTGTGAAATTGCCTGCATTACCTCTAAAACCCATTGTGATTGAAGAACCTTTCCAACAGTGGGGTATGGATTTTATTGGAATGATTAACCCGGCTTCCAGCGCCGGTCATCATTACATTCTAACAGCTACTGATTATTTTAGTAAGTGGGTAGAAGCTATTCCTGTGAAGAATGCCACTTCCGCTGAAGTGTGCAATTTTATAAAAGAAAATATTATTGTCAGGTTTGGCGTACCCAGCAAAATTGTAGCAGACAACGCTCCGAATCTTTCTTCTGAGGAGTTGGTGGAATTCTGCTACACTTATGGGATTCAACTTGTTCATTCCTCAAACTACTATCCACAAGGGAATGGTCAAGCTGAATCTAGTAATAAGAACAGTAACTATCGTGCATGAGCTTGTAACAAAAAATCAAAGGACATGGCATAAAAAGTTGTTTGATGCATTATGGGCGATAGGATCACACCAAAGAGGCGATATGCATGTTTCCATTTCAGTTGCTATATGGAAGAGACACAGAGCTGCCTCTCACCTTGGAATTGCACCGCCTACGACTTTAAAGCCTGGAGGATTCCACATTCACGGATGCTATAGATAAAAGGATCATGTACACATTGAGGAAAGGCGAGGAAGTACAAACTCAAGTTGCGAGATAGGTTGACATGAAAGCATCGAGAGGAAGGTGAAAGTCATCTTTGATAAAAGAGCCGGGAAAGAAAGTTTGAAGTTAACGACTGGGTCCTCTTATGGGACAAAAAGAGAAACAAAAGACATGCATGGAAAGTTCGATTCACTATGGAAAGGGCCTTTTGTGATCAAAAAGATAGCCAGAGCGAGATAGCTTCATTCTTGCTCATCGGGATGGAGTTGAATTGCCATTGCCTTTGATGGGCAACACTTGAAAAGTATTAGAACATGAGAAGCGAGGGTAAAACACTGTATGTACATAAATAAAACCTTTGTTTGTTTTTCCTTGTTTTGTATTGTTTTGGTGTTGTGTTGTGTTTTTGCTGCTGACCCCGTGCCCAAAAGACAAGATACGAAACCAGAGATGCTGGGATCTCACCTTTTCCCTTTGCCATTCTGACAAGAGAAAAAGATGTCCACAGACGGAGCCAATTGGTGTCACTCAGATTTCACCCCGAAATCTGTGACTACCCAATTCGAAAAAATTTCGTACTTTTAAAATAGTGGGTCATTTGTTGTTTTTATTGCCTGAAAGTTCCTGTATTGCGTCAAGATAATCCTAAAGAGCCATATTAGCCCTTTTCGCCAAATACCCAGATGCCCAAAATTGTTTTATTCTGTCGTCGGGATTTGTCTGCGGGAAATTTGTATTTAATTATTTTGAGCCCCGTATGAGGCTATTTGCGCTCCGTTTTAACTCCGTTATAAGCGAATATGTTATTATTCCTATATACCAGAAGGATTTTAACTTATTTTAAGTTTTGGGCTTTATTTGTAACTTTTGGCAATTTTTCGTGTTTTTGTGGTGTCCCGTTCTGTTTTCTGTGAAATTTCTCTGAGCAACTCCTTGGCAAGGTAAGCCCGATTTTGGCTGGAGCGGTGGAAAACATACACGCACATTTTGCCCGGAGGAAGTCATCATCGGAGGTCTGGATCACTGGGAAAAAGCGAAGTCGTGCACAGGAAAGCCCCTGTGGGATGGGCGCATTTTTGGAAAACAAAGGATTTAAGCTGCAGTGGGAAAAATAGAGGCCGCAGGCAGGATGGGAATTGTATACACCTGCTGGTGGGCAGGTACTTTTCCCGTGTTATAAAAGTCACTTAAGCTGCAGTGGGAAAAATAGAGGCTGCAGGCAGGTGGGAATTTATTGCCTGCCTTGCAGGGTGAAAATTCCCATGATATAATAAAAGGAAAGTGACTTAAGTGAAATCATGGGATTTTAGTGCCTGCCTTGCAGGGTAAAGAATCCCATTGTCAAAGTCAAATCACTTAAGTGGATCATGGGATTTTGGTGCCTGCCTTGCAGGGTAAAGAATCCCATTATGGTGAAAATTCTTAAAAATAGAATTACATGTGCAAAAAAGTGCGCCCCCTTTGGTGATGGATTAAAGTGATTAAATTGATTATTTTTAATAATCTTTCTCCTTGGAAAAAGTGCGCCCAAGCTTGAGGAGGCCAAAAAGTCAAAGGAGGATTAAAAGAAAGCAATTAAATTAATTAAATTTAATTTATTTTAGTATTTGCCCCTCTCCTTGGAAAAGTGCGCCCCATTTAGGAGTTATTTAATGATTTTAAATACATTAAATCATTAAATTAATTTCTATTTTCGAGTGGCTATGGTCAAAGCACTGCTTTGTGAGGCTAAAGTTAAGTCTTTGTGTGAAGGATTAAATTGGATTAATTTAATTTATTGGATGGCTGTCCTTAAACATGCAATTTTAAAAGAGAAAAGCATGATTTTTAATTAATTAATTGCCTTTAATTGTTAGGGCAATTATTAATTATAGAATTGTGAAGGTTATATAAGCATGGGCAGCCATATGGATTTATTATTCAACACACAGGTAAAGAATTGCAGCAAGGAGAAAAAGTGCGCCCCCTTTAGAGGAAGGATTTTGCACAGACAAATTGCTAACAAAGGCTAAAAGCTTCCAGATTTGGCGCATGCTTTGGAGAAGGTTCATCTTCATCTGCACAATTGTTTTCACAGGTGTTAAAGGAGCTCAGGTGTTGATTGAAAGGATTCATGCTCTCTTTATGTGCAAATTAAACACCAATTTTTGGGGCAGCAGGCTTGAAAAGTGCAGATTTTTATAATTCAAATTCACTATTCATGCTCTGGTGGCCATTTTTGTCTGAATAAATTGCAGGAACTCATTACAGTGCTTTATAAAAGAAAAGGAGCATTTATCGATGTCGATACATTGCAAATATCCTCGAATCGAAGAATTGTCAGATCTGCACGGTATTGAAGAAAGCGAGGCCAAATTAGAAGAAAAAGAATTATTCAGACAAAGATTGATAAAGCCATGGCAAAAGGAGATGAAAAAGAGAGCACGATGGATTCATGCATTGCTTCTAAGCTTACAGACATAGGAGACACGGATCTAGGCCCAGAACCTCTTTCTGATTTGATAGATAGATCCAGTGGAAAGACTTCACTCATGCGTGCGATCAGCGATGGAATTATTCGAGCTGCTGCTTTCCCGTGTACAGCCCAATTGCCAGAGTTTGTGATGGAGTGTGCTAGATCTTATCATCCTTCATCGAGATCAGTGCGTGATGTTGCGGGAAAGACAATAATTCGTTTGGATGCAGAATTCTTGATTATTGTTTGAAGATTCAGTCACGAAAGGTGGTGACTTCTATTAGCATTCGGGATCTTGTGACGGTAGGTGGGAAAAGCATAGAGTGTTGTGTGAGCATCATGAATAGCCGGTTCATGAAGAAGCCTAGATCCCCTTCCGGGTTCGAGAACTCTTCCACGATCAATTTGAGTGCGGGAGGCGGATGATATTGTCAAATTGCTATGCGGGTTGAATGGTGAAGCGAATGCCTACACTTTAGGACATGGATGTATGCTTTCATCAGGACCATTGAAATCAACAAGGTTGATTCTATAATCGATTGGTTAGAAATTATTAGCGTGACATCGGTGAGCAAGCTGCGGGCGTAAAGCGTACCTTGACTTCAAGATGACTTCATACTTGGTATATCTGCTGACTTCACAGGTGTCTTTTCAATTTGGATAGATGTGGTATTCTTTCGAGGATCCCATTTTGAGTGCTACCCACGACTCACTGCACTGCACTGCGTGCGAGAAGGACTTCAAAGTGATCAAGCGATGGTTTCTTCTACGATTTCATCTGCGAGTTAGACAAAGACTTGAAGACTCATAGAGTAAGCGAGGAAGAAGCGAGTGTCAAGATTGGCGAGTGTATTCATCCGGTTTGCGAGATTTCACATACCTCGGGGTTACGAGCTTTTCGGGTGAACCAACAAAGATGCCAAGGTACCAAGTGAGCAGATTGATTGCCATGGAGCTAAGCGGGCAACTTGTGGAGTTACACGACCTTGATCGAAGCGGCACAAGTCTACGGGCTACTTCCCACTCACTTTGTAGGATATTACGATTGCATCGGCATTCACGAGCTCGAGGAATGGAAGCACAAATGTTGTCAGAGTATGAGCAAGAGTTCTTCCTGCCACGGCTTAATTTTGATCCATTTGGAATAGCCGGGAAGACAATCTCGGGAGTACGCACATGTGCCTTCGTTAGAAGATTTACGGATGAAGTGCGAAGTGAGTACGAGGTCGAAAGAAAGATTTCAGCGGTGTCGGCAAAGCAAGTATTTGACTTTGGACTAGCGCGGATACTGCGGATCTTAAAGATGATGGGAACGTGGTACTTGACACTTACCATCAAATGGGAGAGATAAAGCTCTACTACGGGATAGCGATGGCGAGTGCGGCACTGATAGAGGAAAGATCCGGGGTTTGTGTTGGTAAGTACTTGAGTGGCTGCTTAACGAAGGGATCTTGCCTTGATGAAGTATTGATGAATCAAATCACGGGCAACCGGTGCGCGGAAGATTCCCTCAAGCGAAAGCATGAAGGAGAGAGCAGCGAGAAGGTCGAGAAGTTGAAAGTACGTAGAAGATCTCAAGAGAAAGAAGACCACTTCTACGACCATAGCTTTGACTCGACTTCTCCGATTACCTAGTGGATCACCAACTATTGCACCACTGGCGGCGAGGATGTTTCCATGCCTTCATTAAAACCAGCAACGTTCATCTTCTCTCCGCATGACCACTTCGTTCGGCACCCGTTCAGGAGGAGATGTTGAAGGCTGCGAATGACGGAGTTCGAAAGAGCTTTGTCCTTGGATGATTCGAGAGGATGGCAGCCATGATATCGTAGCACTTTACGATGGAGAGGATGCAGAGCGGGAAATAGTAGCGCACTCAGCAACTTCTCATTCTCCGAGAAGTAATTTCTCGGAATGGTTAGCTTTGCAGTTGGTTCAGGAAGCAAGAATAGAGATGAACTTAGAGGAACATGACTTGCGGCTATTTGAGGATCGGCGGAAGAGACGAGAAGGCCTAAAGTTGCTAAAGCAACTTCTAGGTTGATCATCGAGGATTCGGGAGAGAAGTTTCTTTGAGATATCAATCCCGTGAAGGAAAGGTAGAAGAGGAACTCACGGCGAGAAGATGTGCGGTGACCAAAATACCACTCGGTCAAGCTACCATTGAAGGATTGAAGCGAGGACACGCGAGGCGTTCTTTGGATGCTTTGTTCCTTAGGAAACCCAGCGGTGAAAAAGCGGAGAAAGAAGAGCTACGAAGCAAATATCTCAATTATGTGAGATCATAGCCAAGGTTGCTAAATCTTCCGTTCAGCCCATTTCAGCGCAGGTGAGTGATCATCTTATGCAGGAAATGGAAGATGCAAGCAATCAAGTAAAGGCTATTGACGAATGGAAGGATCTGATTATTCGTCAAGCTTCTGTACAACTTGGGGAAGTGCCAGCCCGCCTAAAGGTTATGAACGATGCAGAAAATCAACTAAAGCAACTGATAGAAAGCATAAAAGGAATAAATACAGTTGCAGAGAGTAACCTGAGTGTTTTGGCCGAGATCAACAAGCTGCCGGGAGATGTATTGGTTGCAGAGCAAATTGTGCCGGATGGATCAGTCGAGAAGGGGAAGCAGCTAGAGTTTGCAGTATCTTTCCGTTTGGAGATCTGCAGAGTTTTGCTGAAGAGGATGCAGGCGCTTGAGAGTAGAACATCAGATTTGCCGGACAGTATTATTTCTTTCACTGAGGAAAGAGTGGATGGAGGTATTACTTCATACGTGCGGATTGTTTCTAACGAGGTGCATGATTCCTGGAGGGTTCTCTTCTGATGGTGCAAAAGAGGATTGATAAAGCCACCAAGCCTTTCACGATGAACTCTATCAGTAGGCTGGTGACACTGCAGGCAGACATTGCGAGATTTGGGCCAAGTTTGGAAGAAGTGGAAGCATGCAGCAAAGTGTTGAATGAAGGATTGCTGCAATTCAGGACAGAAAAGGAAGCAGTAGCTAAAACAGATGGAAAGATGCTGAACTATATGTTCGACAAGTATATCAGATATCAGAACAAGAAGAAGATGTAGATGCTACAGCTGGCACGACTTCTTCTATTCTTTCTTCTTCTATTTTCTATGTTCTCGGATGAAATTGTAAACTTCTAAGTTATTGGTTTTGACCATTACTTGAAGTCATGTGGAACCTTTCCATTAGTTAAGTGATACATGTGTCACTTAAGAAGAAGTTAGTTGAGGATGATTGCCAAATGTCATCTTTACTTGTTGTTCATACTTTAGTTCAGTTTGAGTCTTCTATTTGTACTTTCCCTCCTACATTCTATAAGTAGGAGAAGAACCTATGGGTTAATGATCGATCAGAATTTGTAAGAAGCAATCTTGTGTTCTAGACTTTGTCTTTGAACCCCGAGAGCCACTTGTTGCGAGAGGAATACAAAGAAGCGAGGTTTAGAGAGAACTTTGTGTCACGGCGTCTTTGTGTTTCTTGCTCTTAAATCTTAGATCTTTAAAGTAAACTTTGTATTATTTTAGATCGGATCTAGAACTACCTTTTCTTTAGAAGTGTGTGTTCAAATCTATTAAGTTTCTTCTATGTGCATGCAATTAGCTCTCGATATCTCTGATTGGGATGCACATCTTCCTTACTTCTTCTCTGTAATTCCTCTACTTCCTTCTTCTATAATTTTCCTTTCTTAAGCAATTTGCTTACTTGCTGCGAGAACTTCTTAGTTATGGTTCATGAACTAAGGTGTTAAAGTAAAACCCACGATAGATAAAAACACATTTTATTGACAAATCGACACGGGAGCCTCACCGGTTAAATGAGGGAGATTTATCTCATATTTGCCTAGGTTTGCGCTATGCGAGAAAATCTAGCCAACACAAGCCAAAGGAAAAAAAATTCAACAATTGTTTCCAATTTCTTCTTGGCATTAGAACTTGACTCAACCTCTTCTTTAAGTTTCCTATTTTCTTTGACCAACTCTTTATTTCTAAGAGATAGTTGGGCATAATGAGAGGAAAAATCATTCCATGCTTGCAAACCAATATTCTTTTGCCTCTTTAAACTATCAACTTCTACTTTTAAAACAGTTATTTCTTTAACTTTCTCCATAGTCTTTTGTACAAATTCATTTTGCAAGGACATATGGGTTTCTTCCATACCTTTCAGTTTCTCCCGCAAAGTGTCAATTTCATTTTGGTATTTCCTCAAGACCTCATCTCTTTGTGATTTTATGCATCCAACTTCTTGTGCATTGATTTATTTAGCTTCAGTTTGGATTTACGGAGTTGCGGGCATCTTTTAAGTAACTTCCATATGAACCTCTGGCACCTCAGTAGCATGGATTTTCTCTTCAGAATGGTTGATGTGAACTCATAATATTTTAATTTCTCTCAAAGGAAAAATAAGTACCAACTTTGGAAAACTCTTCCAAAATTGGGGTTAAACCTTCATTAGACAATGCGGTAGAAACTTCATTTAATCTTGAGGGACTAGACCTTCTTGTTACATTGCGAGGGTTGATAGAGTAATATTTTCTTTCTAAGTTTGATGCATAGAGGAATGATCATCCTCATCTCTGATTCTTCTATAACCACATTGGAAGGCCGAGGAGTTGATTAAAGCTTAGGTTGAGAACTAGGAGGTGGTTCTACGAACCCAGTGTAGGATCCGTTTTGATTTTCTTACTTAGAACTTTCCCTACATTTGTCTTCTCTACCTTCCTTTTGAGTATACTAGAATCACGATGTCCATAAATTATTTGGATAAGACATGGGTGCTTTATGGTAGCATTACCACCTCCACTTTTGTATTTCTGGCCTACCTTGATGATAGCATCTATAAGGTACTCGAGAATATTTACCTTAAGCTTAGGGTTTGTCCGACCCTTCTTCAAATGAGTTAGAATTTTCAATGTTTCACCCCTAATACCAATGGTTTCCATCACAAATAAAATACCTATTCACCCAAGTAGCAATTTCCTTCCAATGGCCCAGAAAACTCTCCCTCTTAATTCCCTTTTGAATTCCATGGGGATTAATGATTATTTTCAGGAAGAGATTCCCCTTCCTCATGAAATAGAGATATAAAATCCTTAAGTGGGGAGTTAGTTACAACCTTAAGCCAAAATATGGGAGGCTAGAGATTGTGGCAACAATGTGGTTATTTATTTCAATTTATTTCACTCTGTGTGAGAACAATTTTCCTAAAAATTCAACAAAAATTATCCAAATAAATCCTCATCAAATCCCTCAAATTTGTGAATAAAATCTAACCAACTGCATCATGGAAGACTTGGAAAATGATGGTATTCCACAATAGTAGCTTTGTCGATTTTGGTTCTAATTTATTATTTTCCCCATAAACGAGAATCATTCGGGTGGAGTTGCAGAAAAAATGGTGATGGTTGTATGAGAGAGATAAAGTACTTGCATGTAATGTCAGTAGTGGATTTTGAACTACACTTTGAGTTTATAATGGCATTAAGTCGGCACAAAATGGCGGTGGAAAATACGATGGTACTAATTGAGGTGGCAAGATTTTAATTTCTTCACACAGTTCCCATACTGCCATTGTGACTACTCATGCCATTTTCATTCCTTGAGAAAGGTGACACATGCCTTTACTCATCCATTATTACTCCTTATCCCTCCACTTTACTCCATGAGATTTGATTTTTTCGTTTTAATAAATGCATTGGGAAGTTCTAAAAAATAGTTAATATCTATAGTAAAAAGTGAGTACACATCACCTTACCAGCTCAACATTCTTTTGACCATTAGCGCTCCACCTCCTACATTTGAAAAGTAATCGTGATCAATGCACATTTCAATAATTGACATTTCTAACCTTTATTTGCATGCAAAAAGAAAACATATTTTTGTATTTTTAGATATAGGGGGAAGAGGATTGAAACTATGATCTTATTCCTTTATTTGAATTTCCCAAAAAAAAAACTACTCATGGAGGAAGATCTGTAGTTTTCCACTTAAATAAATTCTTCACTGCTATGACATGTCCTTAGTGAAAGTTTCCTTATCATGGGGATGTTGATACAACCTCATTCTATGGCCATTCACTAACAAATTTCTTGTCACCATCAATTGGTAACAGTCTCATAGATCCATTATCATAAATCTTTTCAATTTTATAGGGTCCCAACCATCTTGTTCTCAATTTTCCTTTGAATTGTTGATATTTTGAGTCAAACAGTAAGACCCAATCTCCTTCGTTGAACCTTACGGACTTGATGTGATCATCATGTCGGGATTTCCTTTGTTGTTTAATTATTTTAGTTTGTTATTGTGCCTCCATCTGCATCTCATCAATTTCATTCAATTGCATAACTCTTTCATGTTGAGCTTCATCTAACTCAATTCCTATATTTAGTGTTGTCCTCCAAGTTTATAATTCAAATTCTACTGGAAGCAATGGCTTCTTCCCATATAGTAGTATTATGGGGAGAAACCAATTGTGGTTTTCAAGTTGTGGTGTGTTCCCAAACTACTTGGGGAAGTCTTGACACCCAATTTTCCTATCTACATTGACAACTTTAGTCAAGATGTTCTCCAGCTCTCTGTTTGTGACTTCCACCTTCCCATTGGATTGGGGTGGTATGGTGATGATTTCCTATGCTTGATTTGGTAAATCTTCAAGAAGGATTCAATCATGTTTGACACAAATTGAGGTCCTTGATAAGATATAATGGCTCTGGGATCTCAACCTTAGCATGATCCTATTGTACAAAAATTCAACTACAACATCCTCATTAGTAGATGTTAGTGCTTGAACCTCAGCCCATTTTGTAACATAATCGGTGCACACCAACAAGTACTATTTTTCATAGGATGGGGGTCAAAAAGTCCAATAAAATTTTTCCCATTTTAAATGGCCCTAATACCGAGATGAGGATTGAGGGAATTTTCGGTAGACAAAGTAGGATTCCCCATTCTCGACATGTAACACATTGTTGTACATGTTTCTTGTGACTTTATGGAGACAAGGGCAGTAATACCCAACTCCGGGGACCTTATGAATTTTTTTCTTTAATGATTAGTGCCTTCCTCCGGTTTCATCATGGCATGCTCTTAATATGTTATACACTTCATCCTCTTGAACACACCTATGAAGAATCATGTCAGGACAACATTTAAACAAAATTCTATTGCACCATTTGTATGTAGCATTATTTTTGATTAATATTTTGCATTCTTTATTGGTAAAGTAAGATGGAAACTTCCTTGTAGTTAGATAATTAGCAAGATCAGCAAACCATGGAGGTCATGCTTTGATATTGAAAATAAGTGCTCATCCGGAAAGTGATCTTGAATTGCCTCCTCTTCTCCTGAAACATTCAATCTCAAAAGGAAGTCAACAACAACATTAGCCTTTCCAGGATTATCAATAATAGTCAAGTTAAATTATTGCAAAAGAAGTAACCACCTAATAATTATGCCCCCTACTATTGGTTTATTCATTAAATATCTTATGGTTGAATGGTCTGTATACACAAAGATTTTATATCTAGTAATGTAGTGTCTAAATTTGTTCAGAGAGTAAACAACAACTAGAAATTCCTTTTCCATAGTGGTGTAGTTTCTCTCTATGGGGTCAGATTTTTGTTGATAAAATAGATGGCATACATTTGGTATTCTTCATCTTTCTTCCCAAGAACAGCTCCCATCGTGAGTGTTGAAAGCATCAATGTGAATATGAAAAGGTGACCCCAATTGGGTCCTCTCAAAACTAGGGGCAGTGGTCAATTTATCCTTTATAACTTCAAAAGATTGTTGACATTAAGGAGACCATTCAAAAACATAGTATTTTGTTATCAAAGAGAACATTAGTGCAGCAATATTACTAAAATATTTTATGAACCATCTATAATAACCTATATGTCTAAGGAAACTTTTTATGTCTTTCTAATTTGTTGGTGTGGGTAGTTTAGTAATGACTTCTATCTTTTTAGGATCAACTTGGATACCTTTAGAAAGATATGATGACCTAAGAAAACTCCCTGATCAACCATTATCAAAAAAATTCATGACTTAACGAGAGTTGGTGTTGCTCACATCTGGTTAGTAATTTTTCAAGATTACTCAAAGATTGTTGAAAAGTAGACCCATGGGTGTAAAATCATCGTATAAAATTCAACACGATCATTGATGAAGTCTGTAAAAATAGCTAAAACTACTCTCGAAAGGTGGCGGAGGAATTACAAAGTCAAATGATAGAAATTTGTATACAAATGTACCCCAAGGACGAGGTGAAGGTGGTTTTATCCTAATCAACGGGTGATATGCCAATTTGGTTATATCTGCTAAACTCATCAAAAAAGAGAAATATTTATTTCCTACCGAATTGTCAAAACACGATCAATAAAGGGCAAGGGAAAGTAATATTTCTTGGTTACTTTATTAAGCTCCTATGATCTATACAAATTCTCCACCTACTATTTTAATTGGGAACTATAACAAGCGGTGATGCCCATGACTATCAGATATTGGATAGATGAATCCTACCCTCAATATTTTCTTTATTTCATTCTTTGATATGCTGTAAGTACTAGATTAATCCTTCGTTGTGGTTTTCTGATTGGTTTGACATCCTCAGTGTAAATATGATGAGTGCAAATGCTTGGATGAATCCCTTTCATGTCAGTATAATCCCAAGAAAAATCTTTCGAATGATTCCTCAATATATTTATGACCCTAGTCTCTTGGTTGTCTCCTAAATTGTTACCAATGGTCAGTTATTTTCCTACCTCAATAGTTACTTGTTTAGTATCTTTCAAAATAGCAATTTTTGTCTCAGCAATCAAAGAGTTTAAGGGACAAGCATGAGGTTGTAGCATGTGAAAAATAGTCATGTTTTAAGGGATATAATCTTGGCTAAAGGTCATTGAAAATAATTAGACGTTTGACCTTCATGGTAATCATAGGTCTCTTCACAATATTCTATAGAAATGTCACTTACAAAGATGATGTTCTCTTATGAGTTCAAAACTATCATTTTTGTGGCCATAGTTTGGGTTTTCATAGCCACAGTTCTTGTTTTGTAACCACAGTATCATCTTCATCAAACATTGGGTATATCTCAATGATTTCTTCCATATAAATTTTCATTGCAATGGTGGTCAGATAAGAGAACTTGTGTTATTAGTATCTAAAAAATCTACCCACACATGCTCATAAAAATCCATGTATGGTGAGAAGGAGCGTAAAGAGAAATATTATGTGTTTTATGTCCATTTGAAATAGTCATTTTCCATGACCTACGGTCAACGTATGCGATATGATGTTAACCAAGTCTTCCTAAGATATTTGGGTATTCCAACTTTCAAGCTTTAAATTTGTAAGACCATGAATTATACCATATACTCTAAGGATTCAACCGTAACCATAATATCCTCAATTACTCCATCAGTACAGGTAATAGATTTATTCTACTAACTTGAGGACAATATTTGTTGGCTCTGATCCTATCAAAGATTAAAAAATTGAATGTATCTATTGTTATGACATTGATGGCAGCACTAAGATCCACCAGAATGTTAGATATTGGTGACTATTCACAAATATACTAATGATTTGGACTCTATGATCCCATATTTTTGTGAAAGAAGTTTTCCAGCTACAAGGTTAGCTATATTTCCTTCTACTTTGACTATTTTTGGGTATTTCTTCTTCCTTCCTGGTGTCTTTATGCAATGGTTTCTAATGGTCTAGTTTAATTTGGGAATGTCCCTTATTTCTCTCAAAAGTGGGACCTCAATATTCATCTTTTTCAACTCCTGAACTAGTGTTGTTTCTTCCTCATTTTGTATTTCTTTTAATCTTTCTAGGAAAGGAGTTGCATGCACATTCTTATCTTTCTCCTGGTTATTCCTAGTGTCTCGTGTTTGTGGGGCATGTCGATTCTATCATTTTCTTGAGTAATCCCTCACTTTCCTCAAGTATTTCAGTGATAACTATTAGAGGATTGTTCATTTTTTTCTAGATCTCATCTGTAAATTATTAATGGTATTAACTTGCATTGTCTCACCCTGTCCTTCTTCATTAATTGAATTTATTTGTTGATTTTTTGGGTTTGAGACAGGACTAGGCTAGAATTTGAGTTTTGACTTTCCCTTGCTGGTAATTTTGTTGTGGTGGAGGCATTAAAGCTTGTTGTTGTGTAAACCTTATTGGATAATTAGAGTTTTGTTGGGGTACCCATTATTGGTTTGGCAATAGATGTGCATTGGCTCATGGTTTCCAGCCTTGTTGATTGTATGGAGGCATCCATGGTGTTGGATTTGGGTAAGCCATCCGGCTTGGTCGTGGAAAAATAGGTTGTCCCTAATTTGGTGGAGAGTCGACTAAACCATGGCATCATCCAGGGGTTCTAAGAAGATCTAGGGGCATAAGAAGATTGATTATTTGATCTTTGAATGAAGTTTAACTTTGCATTTGCTTAAGTCATAGCATTTAATATTTCTTTCAAGCTGAGGTAAGAGAGTACAATGGTTGGTGTCATGGTCAGGGACATCACAAATCAGACACATTTCTGTGATATCTAAAGGACATTCTTTCAAAGGATGTATTTTCCTACATCTAGGACAATATATGTCTAAAGGTTATTTTGTAGCATTGTTCTTAGCTTTTAGCCCATCCATGGTTGAAGTTAACTATGTCAAGATATTTGTTTTCATATTGAACATTTCTCTAGGGGTTCTAAGGTACCAAAGGTATTTTTATGGTTTCCTTCATCTAAGTCCCCTTGTTCTAGAGTAGCTCCTACATAACTTAGTAATATGTTCCATGGAGAGTTTGTGTACATCACCTCCTCCCATGAGATGGAGGGATTCTTTAGTTTCCTTATCAAGTCCTTTAAGAAATATTGTCTTGGTTATTTATGTATTTAATTCATAACCACTTCTCCTCTTAACAAAAAGAAATATGTCCAAGTAATCTTCCATATTTTCATCTTTTTTTTTGTTTCATCTAAAAGAAATATTCCCTCTTATCTCTTCCCCTACAATATTCTTGGTATTTTTCCAAAAGAAAGTCTCCATCTATTCCCATGAATGAATGGAGTTAGAGGGAAATCCATAAACCACCTCATGGAAGAATATTTGAGGGTGGAAGGAAAGATCTTGAGTTTCTAGTTATCTATTTTATAGTCATATGTTTGGCAGAGGACTTTAAATTCAAACAAGAATTGGTCTGGATCTTCTATGGACATTCCTCGAAAGATAGGTAGAATGGATGGGGAAATATTTTCATAGGTTCATCCTCATCCTCATTTAAGACAATGGGGTAAGTAAAGGTTCTACCTAAGGGTCTCTCGTCATCATTGTTTCCATTATCTCCCATTTCTGAAAGTTGTTTAGTTTCTAAACAAGATGATGCAAAATTTTATATATCACTCTTAGGTGTGGTATTAGATTTAGTTTCAATTTCGGGAGTAGTGTTATTATTGTTTACTACTCGTTCTCCAATTGGAGATATTCTTTTATTGTTATGAGGCATAAATCACCCTTGAGCATCCCATAGCTGTGCATCAATATTTATTGTGAAGGCAAGGCTTAGGATATCTACTAGTTACATAACTCAACTTCACTAACACCCATAGCATAGAATATGAATAGAATGATGTGTTTTGCTTATGGTGTCCCCAACAATGGCACCAAAAATGATGGGTCGTTGTAACTTCCAATCATTTAATCAACTTGTTTAAATGTTGATGTCATTATAAACTAGGGTTGTGTTCAAGGTTGTATGCAAAGAAGTGAATATACAACTCAAGTATTATTGTTGTTCTTTTTGGGGGTTTTTGGTATTGTTTTCTATCCTACACTACTCATATATGGAAAGTAATATAGTTCTAAAGTAATTAAATGGAAATTAAAACATAGAAAGTGTGTTTAATCTACGAAATAACATTACTGGAATTAAATGCTTGATCAATTGAAATACTTTCTCAAAGGAAATAACAGTAAGGAAATATGCTAAAATAAGGAAATACAAGATTGCATTCAGATAATCATTCAAACCAAGATACTAAAACTGAAACTTAGCAAATATAAAGATCATGCATGAAATACCAATCCTCTAATCTCCTCAGTTGAGTGGTACCTTTCTCTCCTTGGGATTAAGGCTCTTAACATGAATAGATACTCAATATATTATATTGATCCAAATAAGTTCATCACATATTCTAGAAACTGAAAAATAACTATCAACTGATATAATATTGTATCAAAAGCTCTAAGTACTAAGTAATATTTTAAAAGGGCGTATTATAAACACAACTAATTACAAGAAATGCCACGAATGTAGGAAACATATTCAATTGATAACAAACTCATAAAGGTTACGTAATGCCATTTTATTTTATTTGCAAGCACACTAAATTTTCAGATTTTATATGTAAGGCACAACTAAATATTTCATATTTTCAAGTGTATTGCATAACTATATTTTGCATATTTCTAAACAACAATTTATTCCAAATGAATGACATTGAAATAAAGAAAAACTCATGGTTTCATTATGATCTCAAATGACAATCTTACAAGATTCTAGCAACAATAAAATAAAAGCTTTCTTAGTAGTGACTAATGTTTTCAAGAAACAATAAGTACATAAAAATGGATCTTTACAAAAGTATGACACTTTACAAAGCCACATTTATTTACAAAGTGAAGGCAATGTCCTCAAAGATGAGAAAGACCAAGATGGCAAGAGGCTCTACTATCTCCAACTTGAGCTCCAACTCCAATACTCCTACAAGAATCCAACTCCAAGAGAACATGGCTTGTTTACCACCCAACCAATAGGCATCATCACATGCCTTTCCATGGTTGGAAGTCATGCTAGCCTCCCCCAAGCCCATGGGAGAGAGGAACTAGCTTCCATAATGTGCACAAGTATGAAGGGGGATAAAACACATAAGAAAGACATAAAACCATTTAACCACAAACTACAAATGATAAAACAACAACATGAGGATAACAAGGTCAACCTCACAAGGGGGAAGAGAAGGAGTAGGATGCCCAAATCAAAGGTGTCCAACCATAGGAGCACCAAAAAACATGCTTACAAAACTCCTTATACCTCCTAATCAATCATCCTCCTTATTCCTCCTTTTGCTTTAGAAATCCTTCTTGGAAGGATTTTCAAACCCAAAGGGTTTCCTCACCAAGAATGGGGAAAGGTTCAAGCCATATGAACCTTTCTCCCACCTCAAACCATATGAGGGGATGAGAAGGGACCTTCATGGCTTGACCAACAACCATGAGGTTTGAGAGGGAAATCCCTCTCTCTTCCCCTACATTCTCCAAAAACCATCAATCCAAATGATGGTGGAGAGAAAACAAAAAACAACAAGAACAAAAAACAACTACATTCATCATACACTTCTCAACACATATTTCACACACATTATTTCATTGATCAAGCATACATACAAGATAAGCACAACTAAGAAGAAGAAGGTTAAGTATCCTACCTCTATAATGCTTTCCAAGACTCTAAGCTTTTCCCCTTTGTCAAGCTCACCTCAAGCTCCCAAAATTCTCCAAGTGCTCCCAAAAAAATGAACCAAGAAGACCCATTCCTTCCACATGAGGAAGAATAAAAAGAGGAACCCAAAAGTTTCCTCACCAATGAGAAAGTGACAAGTGTCACCCCCTCTCCTCTCAAGAGTCAAAGATTCCAAAAACCAAATAAGTAAGAGTAAACTCACCTTTTAGCCCTTATCACCCAAAATACTAAAAACTAAAATAAAACAAAGTGGAGCAACTTTTAACAATTTCACACAACCTGACCATCTTACATGGATGGTGACTAAAGAGGAAAAATGGGAGGAAACTCCTCAAACCTTGGAAATAGGCCCCCTACCTATTAGGTAGGGTCGAGGGCCCATTTTCATGCTAAGGAACCCCAAACTCAAAGGGTCCCTAAAAATGCCCAAAATAACCCAATTTCGGGTTTGGCATGCTTGGGCACAAGGGTAGAGGGTGTGGGGTCCACCCAAAGTTCACATGTGGTCCCCGATCCCTTACTACCAACACACACACACACTTTCCCAAACCAACACTTAACTTAAGATAAGATCATTAAACACCTAAGCTAGTTTACTTAATAAAACACACCTAAACCTAATTAATTTTACAAAACATAATTACATTACAATTGAGGGTTGATCATGGTGCCCGATTAAATACATCTAATCTAAGGCCTTAAACATTTAGCATGGTTAGGACTCGGCCCGTGGGCGCTTGTGCACAATTGCGTAGCTGCCACGAAACCCATGCTCTCTCTATACACTGTCACTGCACACTCATTGCACACATTAACCGCATCTATCAATATAATAAACATCATCGACACATCACAAATTCAATCTAACTTATAATGTCCTAACATTATTAAACAATTGATAGTGATGCATATAATTATTCACATAGTTTGTCATGAATCACCACCAAATAAAATTGCAACGACATACATTTAGGTTAGCATGAAAATTACCATCATTAAATCGAACACTATATCATTAATCAAATCAACCACAAGAGACCTAACATCTAACCAATAAATCTATCATATAACCCTATTAGTGTCATCAACATCATAAGAAATATATCAGTATACGAATCTAGTCCAATTGGCGTTACACGCCCAAAATGCCATAATGTCCATGAGGATAAAATATCATAGTAAAATGTCCAAAGTCTATCAGAGTCTAAATCAAAACATGTCTAGGAATAAAGGAACCAATAGATAACTGGAGCTATAAAAATGTGGGCACTACATCCCCTCTCCTAGAATTAGACTTCCTCCTGGAAGTCATTGGAAGAGATAGGGATATCTAGCCCTCAGTGGTGTAGCATCCTCCCAGGTAGCTGATGACTCGTCATATCGGTCCCATTGCACTCTAACCTGGTCCAAATCTCGACCCCGAAGGGCCAACCTCCGGTGCTCCAGTATGCGTACGGGATCCAATCTCCATTGCCCTCGTCCTCTACCTGTAATGCCGACCAATCCAAAACATGAGAAACATCTGGTACATATCTATATAGTACAGAAACATGAAAAACATCGTGGGCCTGTGTAAGGCGTGGTGGCAAAGCTAGGCGATAGGCAACTGGATCGATGACCTCAAGAATATCAAAAGGCCCCACAAAACGAGGTGATAGCTTAGAACCCTTTCCATAATGGATCAGACTCTTATGAGGACGAACCCTCAAGAAGACTTTGTCACCCACTGAGAAGTGACGATCGATCCTCTTGGTGTCGCATACGCCTTCTGGCGTGCTCTAGCCTGCTCAAGACGCTACCGAATCAGAACAACCTACTGCTCTAAATCCTGAAGATAAGCTGGCCCCAAAATAATCCTGTCATCTAGTCTATCCCAGCTCAAAGGTGTCCTGCAAGGTCGTCCATACAAAGCCTGATAGGGAGCCATGCCAATGGAGCTATGATAACTGTTATTGTAGGAAAACTCAACTAAATGCAAATAATCTTCCCACTTCTTCTGCTGGTCCATCACATACATCCTCAACATGTCCTCAGAACTGATTAACCCTCTCTCATCCGTCCATCTCTCTCTAGATGATATGCCGAACTGAAATTAATCTGTGTACCCAAGGCCTCCTGAAAAGAAGTCCAGAAAACTGATGTGTAGATGGTGTCTCTGTCATTGATGATCGTCTTCGGGATCCCATGCAATCTAACAATATCCTCCATAAACACTTTGGCGATGGCCTGTGCATTATAGGTAACCTTGGTTGGCGAGAAATGCATAACCTTGGTCAACTTATCCACAGTGACCATAATGGCATCATGATGATAAGAGGACATAGGAAGTCCTACTATGAAATCCATGGAGATCACATCCCATTTCCACTGAGAATATCATGAGGGTATAAGAGTCCTGCGGGATGAGAATGCTTTTGCCTTGACTCTCGACACTCAAGACAACGTGCTAAAAAATTTCTATGTCCCGACGAAGACCCAACCAATAATATAACTCTCTCAAATCGGCATGCATCTTCTTCACTCCTGGATGTGCTGCGTATGGGCTCGATGAGCCTCAGTAAGGATGAAACTACGTAGATCACTTTCCTTAGGCACATAAATGTACTATGGGCTGAAGCAAACCATCGACTCTAACATGCATCTGAATATCTACCCTCGAAAGAACCACGAGAATCCAACATCTGCTTAGCACCCTCATAAAACTTGTCCTCTGGAAGATGCTCAAGTATCCTACCTCTCAAATCATTGCGAGTGTCAAAGAAGCAAGCACATGCCATCATCTACTAAGTGCATCTAACAACATTTTCCTTTCCCTTGATATCTTGGACCTCCATGTCATACTCACATAGGAACTCCATCACGCCGTTGTGAGCATTGAGGTTCGGGTGAGAGAAGATATCTTTGTAAGCTCTGATGATATGTCCTCAAGATGAAAGGTCTACCCAAAAGGAAATGTCGCCAACGCACAAGTGCATGAACAACTTGCTGAGCTCTAAGTCATGAGTAGGATAGTTAAGCTCGTAGTCCTTGAGCTTACGAGACTCAAAAGCAATAACCGATGCTCTGTATAAGAAGCTGCTCCCAAACCCTCTAGTGATGCATCAGTGCAAACAACAAAATCCTCTGTTGGAGTGCAGGAACTGCTAAGATGGGTGTCAGTGGTTATCCTTTCCTTAAGCAATTGAAAGGCTGCTCACATTTTTCTGACCAATCAAACTTCTTCCCTTTCCTGCGAAGAGAAGTAATAGGGTGATCAATCCTAGAAAAGTCTGCACAAACTGCGGTAATACCATGCTAAACCCATGAAGCTCCTCACCTCGGTGGTGATGTAGGTCTTTGGACAATCAAGATAGCTTTGAATCTTAGAGGGATCTATGGAGATACCCTCACCTGATATGATATGACCCAAGTATTGAATCTCTGTCTGAAAGAAGCTACATTTTTCCAAGTTCCCATATAACTTCTTCTCTCTCAAAACCTGAAGTACCTACCTCAAATGCTCCTCATGTTCCTCCTCGGAATGAGAATAAATCAATATGTCATCAAGGAACACTAAAACAAAGCGATCCAGAAATGTCTGAATACTCCATTCATGAGGCTCATGAAGATAGTTGGGGCATTAGTCAAACCAAATGGAACCACTGTGAACTCATAATGCCCGTAACGTGTGCGAAACATTGTCTTATGAATGTCTGCATCTGAAATGTGCAACTGATGATACCCTGACTTGAGATCGATTTTGGAGAACACTCTAGCTCCCCGCATCTAATCAAATAAGTCATCAATCCTAGGGAGCGGATAATGGTTCTTTATTGTGACTTTGTTGAGCTATCTGAAATCTACACAAAGCCTGAGAGAACCATCCTTCTTCTTCACAAATATGACTGGTGCTCCCCAAGGAGATACACTAGGGTGAATGAGACCCTTCTCTAACAACTCCTCTAACTGAATCTTGAGCTCATGAAGCTCTGAAGTCGTCATCCGATAGGGTGCCCTAGAAACTGGTGCAGATCCAGGCACTAAGTCAATGGTGAAATCCACCTCTCTACTAGGTGGTAAACCTGGAAGCTCTCCTAGAAACACATCTGCATACTCCCTCAAAACTGCGTGATCATCAAGGGGTGAATGCTCTGGAGTACTGTCGAATGATCACTGATAGTGATAGCAAACAACTGGAAACCCTTACGCATGCTCCGCTTGAGTTTCTTAGCTGAGATCATGCGCAAGGAAATGGGTCTCTGCATCCCTGAAATCACAACTGCACTACCCAAATCATCCTGACACTCAATGACCTTCTCTCTACAATCCACCTTGGCTCGATGAGCCTCGAGCCAATCCATACCCAACACTACCTGATAGGATCCTAAAGGAATAACTCGGAGGTCAAGTGTAGTGGAGAAGACTCCCAAATCGAGTACACAACTCTCCACATACGAGTCCACGACGAGTTTAGCCCCAGAGGCCAACTCAACCTACTACTAACTATCATTTACCTAGCCACCACTAGCCCCACACTGGTCTCCATAGAAGAAGGAGATAAAAGAATAAAAGCACTGAATCAAAAGTATCTTGAGAGAAATACCCCTGATAGTACCTGTCGTCTCAATGACTGTGGCCTGATGCTCAGCCTGGCGGTTGTCAACCGCTGCATACACACGATGGGCGTGTCCCACGTCACCCACCATCTGCTCGGATCTAGGAGCTCTCTGCATATCTGTAGTAGTGGGCTTGTGTGGACACATACGCACATAATGGTCTAGAGCCCCACAAATAAAACATCCTCTGTACCTCTCTGAGATGGGGTCCCTCTGTGCTCTCAGTGGCCCTGAACTGCCGGTCCAACCCTAGTGAGGCTGCTTGCTGAGCGGGTGGTTGTGAGTGATGAGTACCTGGCCTCCTATCTCTAGACCCACCAAAACCACCTCTAGACCCACCTCACTAAAAAATCTGAGTCTATCTACCCCTCTGATGTTGGTGTCCCTGATGTTGTGTCTGTTGTGATGGGTGTGGAGGAGCTCTCGATGCTGCTGGAGAAGACCAGAATCCTCCTCTAGGGGGTGGTACTGCTCCCCGTGCTCTCTGACTCTGGAATGCCTGAATCCTATCTTGGAACTTGCTCTTGTTTCTATCTCTGTGCTCCTGAGCCTTGGTCCTATTCTCCTCAGCCAAGTAGGCCTTCTCAATGGCCTTCTCGAGTGTGGGAGGAGATAACATCCTAACAACTCCTACTATATATCTGCATTCGGGCCCGAATGAAACTGTTTACTGTAACTTCCATCTTGCGGGTAGTCTACATCTGCAAGAGATCGAGAACCTGCTCTCATCATGCTGCCTTGCCCGAGCGAGAACCACCGTCGTAAGTCGTGAAACTCATCGATCCTCTTCTGCACAAAATGCTCTGACATATACCGGGCCCTGAATCGCTCCTCGAACAACTCCCATGTCACTGTATCCCGAGTCAAATGGAGCTTCCGCTCCTCATTCCTCCACCAAACACCTGCTGCGTCTCGGAGGAGGTGTATGGCAAACTGGCTTTGACGTTGCTCTCATGAGAGTGCAAACCAAAGCAGCTATCCAAGCTAAGGAGCCAGGACTCTACCCCAAAGCCATCTGTCGAACCAGTAAACGTAGGCGGCTGAAGGTGAAGAAGGTCTCGAATCACACTGCCTGTGTCTCGATCCTGGCGATGTGGTCTAACAGGTGAAAGAGGTCGCCTATCTCCAAATGGTCCCTCGAAGCTGTGTGATGGTGTGACGAAACGAGGCCACCCTCTCGCCAAGGATGGAAGGGCTGCGTGACCTCTCTCATCTCGGAATGTCGTGCTCAGGTGGCTCTGGATGTGCGTCCTCGCCAATCAACTCCTCGTCTCCCAACTGAATGTCCTCCTCTCTCGGCACCTGCGGTGGTGGAAGCGCTCTGTGTATGACACGCCTATCAGTGCTGCGGGGTCTCAATATCGAGGCCCAAAATCGGGGGCTTCAGCGTGGCTCACGTGTAGGTGCACTCTGTCCTCGAACCTCGAGCCGATCGTCCCCTCTTGGGTGCCATCCACGAACCGAGGTAAAAAAAATTTATAAATTTAAAAAATGGTTTATAATTTATTTATTTATTTTATTATGATAGATAATTTTAATATTATTATCTTAAGCCTCTCACTTTTTGTTTAATAATTAATTTATATTAATCATTAATTTACCCAAAACCAATAAACACTAGCCAAATAATAATTTAATTTTTACTCTATTAAGCTCCCTAGGGTCATAAATAAAAGTTTACACCCCTTGTAAATAATTAGTCTTCCCCCTTTTTTAATTAATTATTTCTACACACCCTTTTAATTTAATTTGTTTTCCCCCTTTTTATTTGTTTTCCC
This sequence comes from Taxus wallichiana var. yunnanensis, assembly GCA_018340775.1. Lineage (NCBI taxonomy): Eukaryota > Viridiplantae > Streptophyta > Pinopsida > Cupressales > Taxaceae > Taxus > Taxus wallichiana. The sequence goes on along the minus strand of CM031235.1, from coordinate 3,798,913 downwards.
ACACACCACCTTTAAAGGTTAATTTACATTCCCATTAAAAAATCATGACCTAAAGGGTGTAGGGATTAAATAGAGCCCTTGGATAAAACAAATCTTGGCCTTAGATTTTGAATCTACCCTAAAAGTGCCCTAAATTTCTCTATGTCTCTTTTCCTCTCTATTCTTTTCTCATTTGTTTTGTCATTTGAATGAGCAGGTTGAAAGACTATGAGGGTTTGATTCCATGGAGTTTTCCTTGCCATTGCGGTGGAGGAACTATGGAGTTTCCTTTCTTATTATTCTTTTTTTTTTTTTGTGGAACTTGTTGAAGAAAAACTCAAGTTTTGATGAGCATATATATATATATATATATATATATATATATATATATATATATATATATATATATATATATATATATATATTTGCTTTGGAGGAGGGTGGTGGGTGGTGCATGGGGGTCACGTGTGGGTGCGGACTATGGGGGTGCAGGGAAGGAGGTACGCGGGGCGGGGGTCGGGCGCACGGCGGTGTGCGGGGCGCGTGGTTTGGGAGTGGGGGCGGGAAATCGGGGTTGGGGGGAAGGGAGGGGTTTGGGGCTGCGGGGTAGGATTTGGGGTCGGGGTTGGGGGAGTCGGGGGCGGGGGGGGGGTTTTGCCTTGTGGGGTTGGGTGGTGGAGTCCGTGGGGGCAGGGTGTGTAGGGTTGGGCAGGGGGTGCGCACGGGAAATACAATCGGCCTTTTTTTTTTTTTTTTTTTTATTTTTTTTATTTTTATATATGCAATTACACACACATAAAATAACATATACATATATATATTTATATGTAATAATATATTAATTTATGTGTATATATATATATATATATATATATACACATATATATATATAATATTAAATATAATAAATTTTAGGGTATTACATATATAATATGAAAATGTATGTTTTAAAATTATATAAATAATGAATATATTATTTGTAATAATATTTATATTTATATATATATATTACAATTATATTAACATATTTCCAATATATTAATATCACATATAAAGAAAAGAAAAGAGTTACTAGTTATAAAATAATGGATTAAAAATCTCTCTTTTTTTTTTTTTTTTGTAAGTTTCAAGAGGATGCCACTTTTGGTTTTCCAATAAAGCAGATTTTTAACTTTCTTACTCTCTTGCCTAAATAAAAGAGGAGGTAACTTTATATATTATTTAAGAAGGGAGGGCTTGGAAGCTAATTTTAAGACTTAGTAAGGAGATATGATCACATATGGTTCACTAATGTTTACATCTTGTTAAGTTAGCAAGGAAAGAGAGTAAAATTAGTTTTATTCTATTCACTAAATTCCAAAGATTACAAGAATAGATATACTTCAAGAATGGTATTTTATTTCCAATTCAATAATGTTAAAAGATTTAACAAGAAGAAGAAGATAAGTAGCAAGAATATTAATATTTCCAATCAATCAACTTTCCTTCGAAATGAAATGACTAAATAGTATTCCAAATTTCTGCAACATTTATTATTATTATTATTATATTTTTTTAACAAAACAATAAAAATAAACAAAACAGAAATTACCCAAAGAGTCGTGTGTTTGAACCTAGCTCTGATACCAAAATGTAATGCCATTATTTTTTTTAAATGCAAGCACACTAAATTTTCAGATTTTATATGTAATGCACAACTAAATATTTCAAATTTTCAAGTGTATTGCATAACTATATTTTGCATATTTCTAAACAACAATTTCTTCCAAATGAATGACATTGAAATAAAAAAAAAACTCATGGTTTCATTATGATCTCAAATGACAATCTTACAAGATTCTAGCAACAATAAAATAAAAGCTTTCTTAGTAGTGACTAATGTTTTTCAAGAAACAATAAGTACAAAAATGGGTCTTTACAAAAGTGTGACACTTTACAAAGCCACATTTATTTACAAAGTGAAGGCAATGTCCTCAAAGATGAGAAAGACCAAGATGGCAAGAGGCTCTACTATCTCAACTTGAGCTCCAACTCAATACTCTCTACAAGAATCAACTCCAAGAGAACATGGCTTGTTTACCACCCAACCAATAGGCATCATCACATGCCTTTCCATGGTTGGAAGCCATGCTAGCCTCCCCCAAGCCCATGGGAGAGAGGAACAAACTTCCACAATGTGCACAAGTATAAAGGGGATAAAACACACAAGAAAAACATAAGACCATTTAACACTTAGACAAACTACAAATGATAAAACAACAACATGAGGATAACAAGGTCAACCTCACAAGGGGGAAGAGAGGAAGTAGGATGCCCAAATCAAAGGTGTCCAACCATAGGAGCACCAAAAAACATGCTTACAAAACTCCTTATACCTCCTAATCATTCATCCTCCTTATTCCTCCTTTTGCTATAGAAATCCTTCTTGGGAGGATTTTCAAACCCAAAGGGTTTCCTCACCAAGAATGGGGAAAGGTTCAAGCCATATGAACCTTTCTCCCACCTCAAACCATATGAGGGGATGAGAAGGGACCTTCATGGCTTGACCAACAACCATGAGGTTTGAGAGGGAAATCCCTCTCTCTTCCCCTACATTCTCCAAAAACCATCAATCCAAATGATGGTGGAGAGAAAACAAAAGAAACAACAAGAACAAACAACAACTACATTCACCATACACTTCACAACACATCATTTCACACACATTATTTCATTGATCAAGCATAGTTAACAAGATAAGCACAACTAAGAAGAAGAAAGGTTAAGAACCCTACCTCTATAATGTTTTCCAAGACTCTAAGCTTTTCCCCTTTGTCAAGCTCCCCTCAAGCTCCCAAAATTCTCCAAGTGCTCCCAAAAAAATGAACCAAGAAGACCCATTCCTTCCACATGAGGAAGAATAAAAAGAGGAACCCAAAAGTTTCCTCACCAATGAGAAAGTGACAAGTGTCACCCCCTCTCCTCTCAAGAGTCAAAGATTCCAAAAACCAAATAAGTAAGAGTAAACTCACCTTTTATCCCTTATCACCCAAAATACCAAAAACTAAAATAAAACAAAGTGGAGCAACTTTTAACAATTTCACACAACCCAACCATCTTACATGGATGGTGACTAAAGAGGGAAAAATGGGAGGAAACTCCTCAAACCTTGGAAATAGGCCCCCTACCTATTAGGTAGGGTCCAAGGGCCCATTTTCATGCTAAGGGAACCCCAAACTCAAAAGGGGTCCCTAAAAATGCCCAAAATAACCCAATTTCGGGTTTGGCATGCTTGGGCACAAGGGTAGAGGGTGTGGGGTCCACCCAAGGTTCACATGTGGTCCCCAATCCCTTCTACCAACACACACACACTTTCCCAAAACCAACACTTAACTTAAGATAAGATCATTAAACCCCTAAGCTAGTTTACTTAATAAAACACACCCTAAACCTAATTAATTTTACAAAACATAATTACATTACAATTGAGGGGTTCACCCATGGTGCCCAATTAAATACATCTAATCTAAGGCCTCAAACATTTAGCATGGTTAGGACTCGGCCGTGGGACGCTTGTGCACAATTGCGTAGCTGCCCTGAAACCCATGCTCTCCTATACCTGTCACCTGCACACTCATTGCACACATTAACCGCATCTGTCCAATATAATAAACATCATCTACACATCACAAATTCAATCTAACTTATAATGTCCTAACATTATTAAACAATTGATAGTGCAATGCATACAATTATTCACATAGTTTGCCATGAATCACCACAAATAAAATTTGCAACGACATACACTTAGGTTAGCATGAAAATTACCATCATTAAATCCAAAACACTACTATATCATTAATCAAATCAACCACAAGAGACTAACATCTAACAAATAAATCTATCATATAACCCATTAGTGTCATCAACATCATAAGAAATATATCGATATCGAATCTAGTCAATTGGCACTACTGCGCCCAAAATGCCATAATGTCCATGAGGATAAAATATCATAGTAAAATGTCCAAATTCTATCGAGTCTAAATCAAAACATGTCTAGGAATAAAGGAACCAATAGATAACTGGAGCTATAAAAATGTGGGCACTTACTTTAGATGACTATTTCTAACATCACCATGCATTAATTAAAGTGTTTAGGAGAAAAATATATAGTTATATGGATGTTATAATAAGCTAATTCATGGACTCATCAAATAGTAAAAGTATATCAAATGATATAGTAGAAGAATAAAATGGAGGTGTAAAGGATATCTAAGGTATTACAAACCACACAAAAAATGTCTCTCATATATACCACTAACCATCCTATAAACACCTCAAAAATACCCATTACACATTACAATGTCTAAATATAATATTTGGTTCATTATTTACTCATATCCAACTTCTAGAATTAATTATATTCACTATATACCCCTTTGGATAATTTAATTAGCTATTTTAAAAACAGAAAATCAATTATCTAATCAGCTTTCACTCATCTCCACTTCACTATCCAACTCACTCAAGTTAACTAGTCACCCCACTCAAGTTCTAGAATCCTACAAACATGGAAGCAAATATGCACATACAACCAACTATTTATAATTAAAGCCTCTTTGTTTCTTATTCAATAGCCAACTACACAAAATAAATCAACCATGCTAAATAAGGAAATTGAAATCAATAACCTACAACTTAGTCAATTCCACATTCCTCAATCCATGTCTTCTTCTGCATCTATAAATAATAAGCTTCATTCCTCTCAATTCATCATTGAAATATTGAAGATTTGTAGTGTTACTTCATCAAATTTTCATGTGAGATCACTTTTTCATATCGTTATGGTATCCAATTGATCACTCAATCACTAATCCATTCATCCAATCAATCATTCAATCATCAACCCAATATCATTTGCTCATAGCTTATCTCTCTTCCATTTGGAGCATTTTTTGACTAACCACATATCAAAGAAGTCAAATCTCTCATCAGGATCCAACAAGAGTGTCACTCGACCCCACTCTTTAGTTGGTCCAATATGAGGTTTCATAAGGATATTGTTGAGAAGGTTTTCTTTTTATTTTATTGTTTGTACTTTCTCTTTTACTCATTTTCTCTTGTATCTGAATCAGGAGAATATCAATTCAAGGATGAAAAGGAAGTCCCCTACAATCTCATGGTTGATATTCTAAAGGTTATTTTCATCTTATCACTTTTTAACAAGTTCCTCACACACAAAACAAGTCATCGGATCAATGGAGAATATTAGATCCCTTCTTGAGTTTGATCCCAATCAAACAAATAAGGAATTTCTCGTGACAACACATTTTGGTTCCGGCTTATGATTTTCCTGAGTCAACCATGATATGTGAAATAACTTCTCTTGAAAACCCTTGGTAACATGATATATACACCTTCATCCTCGATAAAAAAATTCCATAAAACTATGAATTACCAACATAAACGAGCACTATCACAACGTGCTTCATGCTACACCATCCTTGTCGACACCTTATATCAAAGAGGCTATGATGGGAATATCCTAAGATGTCTTAATGATTTGATTAAATTTCTTTTATAAAAACTCATCCTTTGTAATTTTTTAAGCCTTTGAGACTATGTCCTTGTATTTCCCTGTTATATTGTTGAACATCATCACTATAACTTGAACTTATTGGCATAATATTGATTAATATAGTTATTACATTGGTTAACTTTATTTTGTGGTATTCGAGTATGAATTTATTCTTATGGTTGCAATAATTTTTTTGAATGATGATTTGTGTGATGTCACTCTTGTTGTAAGCAATTTTTATATGTACATGCAACCTATATGCAGTAAAGGACCCATCTGACAAGCATACTGCATGCCAAAGAGAATAACCTACAGCCAAAGGGATTGTCTACAACAACCCATCTATAGCCAAAGAATATCACCTACAACAAACAACTCATGATTGTGAAGATCTATGGGAATGTGAAGGAAAACACTCCAAGCATGTATGTGTCATGGAGAAGGAAGTTACAAAATAGAACATGAGAACTGAAGATAACTCAACTCTAGATCTAATGATATTGCAACTTAATGAGGAATTGATTGATTGAATTTGTGATTTGAGAACTGATTGATTGAACTGATTAGTTACTTAAGTTATGTGTTTAACATATAAACGCCTATCGGTTATTTTTTTGCATGCATCAAATCTTTGTATGATCGTTTGAGATCTTTTACTTGATTTTTTGAACTCCTAGTCGAACTCTATTTCTAACATTTGCTTTGCAAACAAAAATATAAAAGAGAAGGATTAATGTTGGAAATGTAATCATGTGTAGATATCTAGACAGAGAATTAGAATAGAGGATACACATATAAAGAAGTTGTTTTTCTCCTAAATGTAATCTTCATGCCAATTTAATAAAGAATCGAGTTTTATTCAAGTAATTTTTAGGTGCGATCTTTAGGATGGATTAACACCAAGGCGGAAGAGCCCACTTGTAGTTTTCTATCCCCCTCCATAGTTTGTTGCTTTGTTTCATTGCATGGATAGATTAGCAAGCAATTCATTCCTTTATTTGTATTCGAATTTACAAGCTCTGTTTTAGTTATAGTATTTGGAAGCTATTTACTTTTAGTATAAGTTTAGTTGTTTTTAAGCATTGTACTTTCAAGCTTTGTTATTTTAAGCATAGTAGTGACAACTATTTCCTTTCCATACCTCCTAAACTCTTTGTAACTATGCATACAACACTAGCATTATTGAAATTTTATGTCCCTTGGTTTGATGATTAAATGATTGTAGATTAATGAACAACATATTAATTTCTACAAGTTAATTTGCACCATCATTTTTGGTGTCATTTCCGAGGATATTGCCAAGTTATAAGGTTTTTGAGAGGTTTTTCATTTCTTAGAAGCATTTTAGGTTTTAGGAAATTCACCTCCAACCAACCCCACTAATTTCCATTGATTGAGTTGAGCTAGTTGATGCATGCATTGTCCAAGGATGCCCATGGTATATTTTTATCCAATCCACAAGTAGCACAAATCTCTTCATATAATTCGAGGATTCTAAAGAAGACATACTTTCCTCTGTACAAGGTTTGATGTTAGAAGATCCCTTTCTAAGTGAAATTTTATAAGCTTCTCTGAATAGCCACACATAGTAGAAGAATTAAACCAAAATTTTGAAAATGAGGAAACTACCTTTGAGTTTCCCATTTCCAAAAAATGATTAGGTTTCTGTTATGAAGAATATTTTTCCCTCAACTTTTCCTAACTTTCATGGATCCATGATTGAAGACCTATAAAAATTTCAGTTTGAGTTTCCAGTTATATATGGGAGCTATGATTATACCACTAATGCACATAAAATAAAGTTATTTCTTGCTACACTCAAGGATGTGCCTTGATATGGTTCATGGGTTTAGGAAGAGATGTCATTACCACTTGGGCACAGATGAAGGAGAATTTTCTCACTAAGTACCAAGACTATTGCAGGTTGAGTAGCGAGAGGAGGTGATGAAATCTACAAGATGGCACAAAAGGAGGATGAGCCATTAGAAGACTATCCAAAAATATTATTTTTACGTGTTCGGAAGACAAGGCACACAAGACTATCTCTGAATCTCTAAAATTTTCTTTTTGAAAGGAATCGGTGAGAAGGACGTGGATGCTCTAGATCTGATAGGAGCTGGAGACATTTCAAAAGCTACCTTTGAGGATATTTGTGAAGCCTACAAGAATTACTCTAGATCCACTATGAAGAGAATAAGACATGTAAGATCAAGAGGTGGATTGGATACCAAAATATTTGGCTATATATCCGAGTCGGAGATTGTAAATATATTCAAGAACATGAAGAAGGATATTGTCAATGACATGGCCACTTAACTGGATGTTTTGCATGCCAAGAAGAAAAGATAAGATGTAGAGGTAACACTCATAGAGTTCTACCATGCATGCAGAAGGAAGAAATCGACTACGATACAATGTAGATGTAGAGGATTGGCCAAAATTGCACAAGAAAGGGAGGCTTCACCTAAATTCAAGATGTTGGAGATAGAGGATGGGCAAGTCTTCTATGTTTCTTAAAGAAAATTGTGGCCTCAAGATAAGGAGGTATGTCACAAGACCATATGTCATCATTTCATAATTGGGCTAGTAATCCATATATGCAACCCCCACCTTGGGATAATCCGCAACAAGGTTGGGCTCCATACCCTAACCAATACCAACAACAATGACAACCTCAATTTTAGGCCAACAACAATGCCAATAACCCCTCGATCGTGGTAGTAGCCCTTAAGAATAGGAAGTAATGGAATAACCCACCTCCTAATTACCAACAATCTTACTAGCAACCTCCTTATCTGCAAACATCAAGCTTTAATTCCAAATCCCCAACCTAGCTCTTAGCCAAAATTAACTCATCTACCACTCAACAAATGTCTAACCCCAAAATAAAGCTTCTTGTCCATCCTATTCCACTAAACCATCTCAATACCCTACATATTTTTTTTGATGTTAATAATATCCATCTTCGCTCAGGAAGAGCACTTCCTCCACCAAGTAGACATTTGCATTACAGTAGATTATATATGAACCACGATTCACTGCAGACCGATCCACGCAATGTGAGAACACACTACAAGATGAACCACAACAACCTAAAGAGATTTCCAGCAAGGGTAAAGTACAAACTAATAAATCACCATTTCAAAGAGATTACAAGAAAAGAAGAATGACCTCAAAATTGAATTTGATTATGATTTTTTCAATCAGCTAAGGGATATTTTGTCAACATTCATCTTATTTAAGCAATCAAGGATGTGCCCATCTACAACAAGTTAGTTAAGGATCTATAAATAAAAACCGGGAAGAAAGAGAAATTATCTATCCATTGTACAAGTTATTAGACAATTAGTTGATATCATGCTTGGGAATTCAGCTTTTACCAAAGTATATAGATCCAGCAGTCCTTTGGTAAACATTACAATTAATGACACAACAATAAAGAACACTTTAATTGACTTGGGGGTATCCATTAACATCATGAAAATAAAATTATGGATGATCTGAAATTAGAAGGACTAAGGCCAATAGCTATAGTCTTACAACTTGCAGATAGATCAATAGTGAGACCTGAAGGAGTACTTGAAGACATAGTTGTGGTGGTAGACTCTTGGGAATACCTTGTTGACTTTATTGTCCTTCAACCAAAAGAGAGTTTAGGAGGATATCATATCATCTAGGAAGGCCATGGTTAGCCACTATTAATGCATTCATAGGTTGTAAGTATGGAAACATGATTATTTCTAATGGAAGTGGTACTAAAAATCCAATGCTCTATCCTCTTTCCCAACCGTTGAACGATGAAGATGAGACAATTTTGGTAGAAGAACTGAAGCAGATCGGAACTCGTGCAACAACTCATGATGCTAGAGAAGTCTTGTACAATTAAAGGACAAGAAGAAGATGTTGTTCTCTCCAATGTCTTACAGAATAACTATGGAAGAAACAAAGAATTAGATGACATATTAAGGTGTTTGAATTGTCCCTTAAACCAATTTCTACCATAGAAAATCACCATGGATATTCTAGGTAAGAGTTGTATTCTCCATCAACTTCTTCCCCATGATTTCATATTGAATTCTATGAGCAAAAATGTATATTCAATGATTGATCTCCAAGCAAGTGGAAATAACTCTAGGAAAGCCACTTAATGTAAAAAAATGCTAAGCATGCAACAAGAGTAATTGTTTATTGCTCTTCTCGCAAAACAAAAGCAACATTTGTTTGGGATTATGGTGACATGCATGGGATTCATCTTAAGTTGTGCACTCATAAGATTTATATTAAAGATAGATGTAAAACAATCGGGAAGCCATAAGGAATAATTAACCCAAAGCATTGAGGGAAATTGTAAAAAGAATAATTCAAGAAGTTATTGGATGCTAGTTTTATATATCCAATTTTAGACAGTCAATAGGTGTCACCCCTTTTCATTGTACCAAATAAGAATGGAAAATGGAGGATATGTGTAGATTATAGAGAGTATAATGTAGCAACAAAGAAATATCATTTTCAAATGCCTTTAATTAATCGGATATTTGACACTTTGGTTAGTACGAAGTATTTCTGTTATTGATGGATATATTGGCTATAATCAAATTCGATTGCACTGAGGATCAAGACAAAACTACCTTCACATGCCCATGGGGAACATTTGCATATTATGGAGGTATACATGGATGATTTCACAAGTACATGGCAGCACTTTTGAAGAAGCCATGAAAAATATGGACAAGGTTTTGAAGAGATGCAAGGAGCACAATCTATCCTTAAGCAATGAAAAATTCTACATGATGATATCTGAAGGTATAGTTTTGGGACACTATATTTCTTCAGATGGAATTCAATTTTATCAAGACAATATATGTGTTATTGTAAATCTACCAACACTAAAGAAGCAAAAGGATGTTAGGATCTTTCTAGGCCATGTTGGTTATTACAGGAGATTCATACAAGATTTTAGCATTATTGTTTGTATTACTAGGAAAGGATGTTGCCTTTGAGTGGACAAAAAAATGTGAGACTACATTCCAAACTTTGAAGAAAATTTTAACTACTGCTCCTATATTAAGAGGAACTGATTGGAATCTACCATTCCATATCCATATTGAGACATCGAGACCATGCCATTATAGTGTATTAGGAAAAAGTATGGAGTTCGAATTATGCAATTTATTATGTTAACAAGAACTTGCAGCATGCTAAACTCAACTACACAGTAATAGAGAAGGAGTTCTTGGTAGTTATGTATGCTATCAATAAATTTAAACACTACATCACAAGTTATCTAGTGTTCATTCACACTAACCATGCTGCAATAAAATATTTGATAAACAAACCAGTAGTAAGTAGTAGAATCATCATATGGTTGCTCCTTCTACAAGAGTTTGATGTCACCATATTAGACAAACCTGGCAAGGGCAATGTGGTAGTAGATTCCCTTTCAACAATGGATACAAATGATGAATAAAATACGGTTGATGACTCTTTTATAGATGAGCGCTTATTTATTATCTCTACAAAAATACCTTGGTATGCATACATAGCTAACTATCTAGTTTTAGGTAAAACACCTCCACACTACTTATACTCTAGAGAAAAATAAATAGTTGAAAGAATGCATTTTATTGGATAGCCGAATTTATATTTCATACGGGAAAGGTCATGTCATGAGAAGATGTATAGATGATGAGTAAATATATGATGTCCTCAGAGCATGCCATAGTGAACCTTGTGGAGGAATTTTTTTCTGCAAAAAGAACACGGGGCAAAAAGTATTAACAACTTGTTATTATTGGACAACATTGCATAAGGATGCATCACTTTACACTAGGAGATGTGATAAATGCCAAAGAATGGGTAGGCCTACCAAATATGATGAAATTCCATTACGGCATCTGTCGGTCTTACATCCTTTTGACAAATGAGGTATGGACTTCATTGGCCCCATAGATCCTAAATCTCAGTACAAGGAGTACATCTTGGTATGCATAGATTATATAACTA